>SJYT01034388.1:200360-300567 GCA_006410635.1 Cephalophus harveyi
TATTAAAATCCAAGGAGGAAATGGAAAATATCATTAATGACTATAAAAAGTGAAACTATTTCTAAAGTTGAACTTTTATTTAACTTTGCAAATTTAGGTAATCATATTAGATAGTTTACAAATGCAGGATTACTTTCAATTCTAGTGTTCAATATCCGTTCGCAAGCACAGGAGTTGATACCATGCTTCTTCTTGTTATATCTAGATCCATATATATGCATATTTAAGAGTATTATGAATTATTTCACTATTGCAAAATGTTTTTCAGGACCTCTGGTTCACAAATTGCAAGAGAAAACAGGAAAATGGACTCAGCCTCACAAAGAATGCTTCATTATGCCAGAACCTCTTGTGTTTGTCCTGTCCAGGAGAAAGCATTTGACAAGGTAATTAATTAGTAGTTTATCTTACCTAAGCATTTCTGCTGCTCAGATTCTCCCCTCTTCTGAAGCTGTGTCTATTTCTGATATCTACAGGTAGAACCCCAAACCTCATGGCATTTGAGCTCTGGCACTTTTTGTTTCATGTACATAGAGCAAGAAATGTATAGATGTGTTTCTCTAGGGCCTGAGCTGTGTTATTCACTTAAGTGGATGCTTAGAGTTGCTGCTGGCACTATACCAGCATCAACTGTCAGAGCTCCAGTGACAGAGACACTGCATGTTCTTTACAACATGTGTGTGTGTGTGTGTGATGTGCACAGCCCTCAGAACTGTGGCTTTCCTGATAGCTCAGAACGCAAAGAATCTTCCTGCAATGTGGGAGACCTGGGTTCAGTCCCTGGGTCGGGAAGATCCCCTGGAGAAGGGAATGGCAACCCATGTCCGTATTCTTGCTTGGAGAAGTCCATGGATAGAGGAGCCTGGAATGTTACAGTCTGTGGGGTCAGAAAGAGTTGGACACGACTGAGTGACTAACACTTTCACTTTCAGAATTTCAGAGGTCCCAGAACAGAGGCCCCTCTGGCGCTGACCCTTAAATACTTTTATGGATGGAGAGATTTGGGAAACAAGGTTTTTAGTCTCTCCATCCATCAATCCACCCATCTTTTCTTCCATTTACAAAAACGACAGAAACTGCTCTTTGAAACCTCCTGTGTACCAGGTGGGCTTCCCAGGGTGCTAGTGGTAAAGAATCTGCCGCCAGTGCAGGAGACATAAGAGACGCAGGTTTGATCCCTGGGTGGGGAAGATGCCCTGGAGGAGCCTGGACGGAGGAGCCTGGAGGGCTGCGTTCCACAGGGCTGCAAAGAGTCAGACACGAGTGAAGTGACTTAGCACGTGCACACGTGTACCAGGTATTGTGCTAGGTGCTGGAGTCCCAGACTGGGCCATTGAGAACACTTTTGGGGGAAGAAAATAGGGAAGGCTGAATGGATGGGTAAGTTGGAGATGTTCTTGAGAGTGGGAGATCTCCAGGAAGAGAAGAGGGAGAAAAAAAGAACTATTCAGAGTGAATAAATAGTCTGTGCAGATGTATGGATTCGTGAAAGGGCTTTGATGTCTATCTTTCAGCATGGCTTGATGGCAGGGTTCCAGGAAGCCAGGAATACACAATAAATCTAGAGAGGTACACAGTTGGAGCCTTGTTTTGAATGGCCTTGTTGCCAGGTGAAGGAGTTTGTACTTTATCCTATAGACACCAGCAATGCGTGATACTAGTGTTGGGGAGGAAAGGCTTTTCCTCTACCCTCTTATGTTAAATGCCTGGGGTCCTGCAAATTAAAATCACAAAATCCAGATTAGCAAAAGAAAAAACAGATTTAACTAGCTACATATAGGAGAGTTCACAAAGAAGTGTGACTCAGGGAGGCGGTTAGAATTTATGACTTATACACCGTCTTATCTTACTCAACTTCCCAGGTGGTGCTAGTGGTAAAGAACCTGCCTGCCAATGCAGGAGACGTGACAGGGGTTTGATCCCTGGGTTGGGAAGGCGTGGAGGAGGGCATGGCAACCCACTCCTGTGTTTTTGCCTGGAGAATCCCATGGACAAAGGAGCCTGGTGGGCTATGGTCTATAGGGTCACAAAGAGACACAACTGAGGCAACTTAGCTCTCAGCACACAGGGGATGGGATGAGGTAGAGGGGCCCTTCTGGGAGAACAAATGACTTCTTAGAAGCGGTGGGGAGGGCATTTTGAGAAAAGCAGTGACTTTTTGGAAAGACACATGAGCCCTTAGGAGAATAGATGGGAGACATGATAGTCTTGTGACAGGGGCTGGGTCAGAGAAAGGAAGATTAGAGCTGCTGCAGGAGAGGGGATTTATGACCACTGAGTTCTTTGGGGAGGCTCTGCTTTTAGGTAGATAAGGGATTTCAGGAACTCAGATGCCTCAGCTCAAAATAAATTGATTGATAGTGCATTATTGTGAACCCCTTCAACAGTATGGAGATTGCCTTGAAATGGCAGAGAACAGAGAAACCTAGAAGACCCCCCAGGAGACTGTGATGCGTTCAGGAAAGAGATTTTGAGGCCTCGATCAGTGATTCATTCAGGAACTCAGATGCCTCAGCTCAAAATAAATTGATTGATAGTGCATTATTGTGAACCCCTTCAACAGTATGGAGATTGCCTTGAAATGGCAGAGAACAGAGAAACCTAGAAGACCCCCCAAGAGACTGTGATGCGTTCAGGAAAGAGATTTTGAGGCCTCGATCAGTGATTCTTAAAGTGCAACGCGCACACGTCACACCTGGGAACCTTGTTAACGCAGGTCCTGATTCCGAAGGTCTGGGGTCTGTCTGCATTTCTATCGAGTTGCTGCCGATGCCAGTGCCATGGACCACTCTAAACAGAAGGGCTTTATCAGAGCAGGAGGTGGGGATGGGAACAGAAAAGATTCTTGCCTTCAGCCACACAATAGACTCATCTGGCCGGTATCCCAAGCAGTCACAGCCAAACCTTTGCAGGTGGGGCTAGGTATCCGTGTCTTATAAAGCTCCCCAGGTGGTTAAAGCTGCAGGCAAGGTTGAATGGCCTTGTCTTGAGCCAGTATCAGCAGATTACCCTTCCATAAGCCACACCATTCTCAACCCTGTACATTAAGTTCTCTGGCTCTTCATGTCAGAGCTGATTCCTGGCAGCATGCTTGGAATGGCTTTGGGGAACCAAAAGACGAGTTGAAGACAAACAGCAACAGGATAGAAACTGTGACTATTTTATCTCCATCTTTTTTGTTGTTTTTGATTTTGCTGTCTCATGGAGTGAGAAAGCAGAAGCAAACATCTTCTGTTGTTTACCACGATTGGATAAACATCCTTGAACTGTGAGCTGCTACTGCTGTCCACAGAAGACTGAGCTAGACAAAAAGCAAGCATGAAAAAAAAGAAAACAAAATTTTTTCCTTTGTGTTAAAGAATGTCAGTTGCTTTTTCTAATTACAAAAATTATACAGGCTGATGGTAAAAACTTTCAGACATGATGGACAGGTAAAACCCAGAAAGGGGCAGTCCCCAGTATCAAGCTGTTTTATTTTAATTTTCATTTAAATAAAAGAACTCAACCCAAAAGGAAGGCGCTGACGCTCCAACACAATTGGAACTGAAAACAGCATTCTTGTCAAGCTTCCACGGCATCAGCCCATTAGCTGTTCATCCTCCGAACTTTCTCGAACGTGAAACAACTCTCATCATCTTACCTGGAGCGATCACTACTTAATGGTAGTGATTAACTCTCCAGCTCAGAAGGCAACTGGTTATTAAATAACAACCTCCTGCCATGTTATCTTTCTCCAAAACAATGCGCTCACAAACCCCTGTGTTCTCTTTGCTCAAGCAGTGCCATGGCTCCAGGGCAGGTGCACAAACGGATTCATCCCCAGGCAGGCACCTCCAGCCAGCAGCTCTCACTAGAGGTTTAGGAATATGTTGCAACAATTTCTAATTGGGGAGTGATTAAACTTCCTTTCTGTGGTTAAAAACTCACAAGTTCGTGCTATTGATGAAAGGTTAAATCATAAATCTGTTAATGGAATTAAAGAAATGTAGATTAGTTTTAAAGCACTGATTGGCACAATTGTGGGACATCTGGGGGAAGCTATTAATATTAAAATTCTGCAAATTCCTGAGTATGCAAGAGGAAGACTAGAAGGAGCGGCACATAGACTGCAGAACAAGGCAGCAGACTCGGTTAATCCAAGACGGAAACAGAACCTTGGGACTGAGGTCCATGCTGGGTTAGGACAAGCACACAAGCCTGTTCATTTCATTAGAACTAAAGGGACACGGGGATCACTTTGGAGGTATCTGTCTCAAAACCACTGGGACCTGAGGTGCAATGAATGAATGAGAGGGGGTGGGGTGAGATAGCTGGTGATCTGGCTCACATGATAATTTAACAGTGAGATGATAATTTATTGAGTGATGGGAAGTATTATCATGGAGGTCCATAGGTGGAATATTTTAGCCAAAAATTAAGCTTTCAAGTTTCTTATGTTTCTTTATTTCCCCATGTAAGGTCAAGAGGCAAGTTTCATCAGTTGAAATCTATCAAATCTAGTCCCTTTTCATATTCAATAGCCCTTCTCTGCACCCCATTGTTTCTTTTGATGCAATGAATCCCACTCACCTTCCTGGTGTGTCCTGAGCTCTCCAGCTATACTCCTCAGAAACTCTCCCCAGGAACAGCCCACCAGCAGTGAAGTGAATTTTCAAGTTGAGTTCTGCTTCCCACAGTGCCTATCACTCTTGTGAGGGGATTTTTTCCCCTTTTGATTAATGGTGCCATTTTGCTTGGAAGAGCCAATCTACTGATTCAGGATCAGGGATTCAGGAGCTCACATTGTAGTGAATGGTTTTCACCTTTCGGGTGCTCTTTATTTACTCTTCAGAGTCCTGTTGGTGTTTGAGGATACAAAATGTTCCCCGTTCGCCCATTTCTCATCTTTCTAAGCTATTGCTTCACTTTGGAAGCATTTGTGAAGCCATTCAAGCCACAGTGATGCTGATTTTATAAATAAATTGGGATCAAAATATGAAAGAGTATGTCCCTGTTAGGGAAAGGAGAAAAGGGTTATATATTTTTAGATCCACTCTAATCAACCACAACTACCTGGTTAATTCAGGTAGAAATGGGGTCTCTTTCCAACTAAATGATCCAGGTAATTTAGGCTGTGAACTTTGGTGTGCTCTGATAGACACTGATTATAAATGACTCATACATTACTAAATGACCCATTAATAAATGACTCATCCAGTGATAACTAAATACTTTGAAAAAAATTCTTCCCACCAGAAGTCTTGATTTCTTACTATTTATGATGATCAAAAACTCATCATGAAAGCACTTAAAGTATATTGCTACATGAAAGATGCAAGTTGCAGAATAATGTACATAATATGCTACCGTTTATGATAAAAGTAGGAGGAAAATAATATATGTTTGCATTGGATTGTAAATGCTTTAAAATCTCTGCAAAGAAAACAAAAACAAAAACAGAGACTTTCCTGGTGGTCCAGCAGTTAGGACTCTCCGTTCCCAATGTAGGGGGCCCGGGTTCAGTCCCTGGTCAGGGGAACTAGATCCTGCATGCCAACTAAGAGTTCTCATGCTGCAACTAAAGATCCCACATGCTACAACTAAGACCTGGTGCAGCCAAGTGAAGTAATTAATTAAAAGAAACAAAAATAAATCACAAATCTAATAATGCTTATCCTCTATTGGGAGCGATGAGGAACTGGCATCTTTTAGGAATTTTTTTTTTAACATTTGAAGTATATGAATGAATAATTTGGCAAAAACCAAATAATTTTTTTTAATTTAAAGACCTTCATACAAAGTGATTGGTGATTAGTGACTAAACAAAGGAGTGTCATCTTTAGGTACTCTAGTACTTGTCCTTTGCCCAAAGGGAACAGTGAAGGCAGAAACAAGGGCTAATGCATTTGCCTTCTCTCCCAAGCAACTCAAGAAGAAAACCTTACCATCAAGACCCGAGGTAGCAGGAAGAACTCCAGTCACACAGAATGTTGCTAGCCAGCCTATGGACTGCATACCCCCAAATCTGGTGTCATGATGTCCACTCAAAATGGCTTAAATGAAAATTTTTTTGATGTATATATAATAATCTCAAATTATAATATACAAAAACCCATTTAATTATATCCTTTAAATTTTATGGTTATGGGAGAGGCATCTCAGTAACGCTGTTTAAAAAAATCAGAAACACCTGCTTTTCTTCTCAATTGTTGTAAGCTCTTTGAACACACTTGTGTACAATGCCTTTAGGAGAGTTGGCTCAGCAAGGTACATATTTGGTGACTGAATGATGATTCACATTCAGTTCAGTTCAGTTCAGTTCAGTCGCTCAGTCGTGTCCGACTCTTTGTGACCCCATAGACTGCAGCACGTCAGGCTTCCCTGTCCATCACCATTTCCTGGAGCTTGCTCAAACTCATGTCCATTGAGTTGGTGATGCCATCCAACCGTCTAATCGTCTGTCATCCCCTTCTCCTCCTGCCTTCAATCTTTCCCAGCATCAGGGTCTTTTCCAATGAGTTAGTTCTTCGCTTCAGGTGCCATTCTTTCAATGAATATTCAGGACTGATCTCCTTTAGGATTGACTGCTTTGGTCTCCTTGAAGTCTAAGGAACTCTCAAGAGTCTTCTCCAACACCATAGTTCAAAAGCATCAATTCTTTGGCACTCAGCTTCCTTTATGGTCCAACTCTCATATCCATACTTAACTACTGGAAAAACCATAGCTTTGACTGGATGGATGTTTGTCTGTCTAGTCACATTAATGATTCACATTAGCCATATGGATAGTTCAAGTTCAACTACTAATTCTCTCTGGCTTATATTGGAAATCACCTCTGTATCATTATCTGGATCTCCACTTCAGGAATCTATCTTTTTTTCCTCTTACAATTTTTTTGGTTAAAAACAAAACAGAAACCATTTATGTCTCCTCTTAAAAATGGGCAAAGGGCCTTACTAGACATTTTTCTGAAGACAATATTAACAAGCATATAAAAAGATGCTCAACATCACTAATCATCAGGAAAATGCAAATCAAATCCACAATGAGATATCACATCTCATCCATCATGATGGCTACTACCAAAAACTCAGAAAATAACAAGTATTGGCAAGGATGTAAAGATACTAGAACCCTTGTATTCTGTTGTTGTGATTGAAAAATGGTGCAACCACTATGGAAAACAGTATGGAGGCTCCTCAAAAAAAGAAAAAAAGTGAACTCCCAAATGATCTAACAATCTCACTTCTGGGTATATACCCAAAAGAATTGAAAGCAGGGTCTGAAGAGATATTTGGGTACCCATGTTCAGAGCAGCACTATTCACAATATCGAAAAGATGAAAGCAGCCCAGTGTCCATTTACAAATGAATGGATAAACAAAATGGGATGCATTCATACAAAGGAATATTATTCAGCCTTAAAAAGGAGGGAAAACCTGTCACATACTACAATGTGGGGATGAGCCTTGAGGACATTCTGCCAGGTGAAATAAGCTGGTCATGAAAAGACAAATATTGTATGATTCCATTTATATGAGATATCTATAATGCATGATTCCACTTATATGAGATATCTAAACTAGTAAAATTCATAGAAACAAAGCAGAATGGTGGTTTCCAAGGACTAGGACAGGAGAAAAGGGAAGTTGTTTACTGGCTATAGAGATTCATTAGCTGAAAACAGTCTGGAGGTCTCTTTTACAGCAATGTGAAAATACTTAACACTACTGAGCTGTACACTTTAAAATGGTGAAGATGGTAAATTTTATGAGCTTTTTACCAAATAAGAAAAGAAATCATCTCTAAGATTGTAAAAGTTTGCTTATTGGTGAAGCTTAGTGATTAGGTACATGGAAGTTCATTATGCTTCTGTCTCAATTTTAGAGTGCTTGAATTCTCTGTCAAAAGAAAAATAAGGTAATTGAGAAATCTGGATTTCTGAAACACCCAAGAGGTTTGACGATATGTGAGCCTGGACTGAAACACTGGTTTGCACATGTGTCACTTTCGGCCACACAGAGAAAGAAGGGAGTTCAGCTCTGCCCGTCAGACCCTGGACCAAACTGTTAGGAACCTAGTCAGCAACAGCAGGCAGCCCATTTTTGCTTCTCAGGTTCCTCTAATACACAACAATAATCTGTGCATCACCCTAACTCTGTGTAATTCTCTATGAGAGAGATGTAAATATACTGATCCTAGGACATGTATTTCTGATCTGTTTTATTTACATTCTCTATGTTACCTGCTACCTGATTAAATGTCTCTGCCTCCCTTCCTGGAACTGGCAGTATCAACAGTCTTGATGTTTTATTAAGCTTTTCAAACATGCCATTGATCCCCCAGCCTGAATACGTTGCTTTGTTACCATGGCCTTAGTCCCAGTGCAGCTTCCGGGGATATTTGCCAGAATATTCTTGGATTCATCTGTAATCCATTTAGTAACTTACATTTGAAGGATAATTGTTTGTGTAACATATTAACCACATTATTATGCCTGTTGATGCTACCTTGGTGAGCTGGTGAATTCTATAAAAAGAACAATAAATAACACTATATGTTAATCAAATATGGAAGATTGAGAGGCTAGGCGAGCTTTTATCTGGGATATCTCTACATTATGCCAAAGTTCCAGATGAAAACGGAAGTGATTGCACAACTGGATTTTGTTTTTAACCTGCTGCCAAATGTCTACACATGTGGACGGATCACAGAGAGATGGATTACCTTGAGTGATGTGGACACAGATGTAACCATGGGCAATTGAAAGAAGACTTGACTCAGGAGATAATAAAGGTGATGTTGAAGAGAAAGTCACAGGGAAACAAGTTTAGGAAATAAGAATATATTATGAGAGGATAAAATGCCAGAAAGTAATCGTGAAGAGATATTTGACGTGTATGGGCTTCCCTGGTAGCTCAGTTGGTAAAGAATCTGCCTGTAATGCAGGAGACCCCAGCTCAATTTCTGGGTTGGGAAGATCCCCTGGAGAAGGGAACAGCTACCACTCCAGAATTCTGGTCTGGAGAATTCCATGGTCTGTATAGTCCATGGGGTCACAAAGAGTCAGACACGACTGAGTGACTTTCACTTTCATTTGACATGTACACACACAATCACATAGTGTCGAACTTAGAAAAAGCAGGATTCTGGGATGTGGAGGATTTAATTTGAATCCCATATAATTTACATTAGTCTCATCAACTTCTTTACTGGGGCGGCGGTAGGATGAGAGGCATGGAAAGCATTTCCAAGTGCAATATTCCTCCCTGTTTGGATAGCTGACTGACCTCTCGACACTGGCTCATGAATTTCTAGCCCTTGAGTTATGAGTCTGAAATACAAATTGTCCCCCCAAATAATAATAAAAACAAAGGGTATGCCATTTGGTGTGGTATTTCATTTCTGAGGCCAGCCTTTGATCTCTGCAGCATATTGAGAAATCAAGTTACTGGGTATCTTTTTTTCCCACTTCAGCCATTTGTCACATATGCCATAAAAATCTGAATTGTCCCTCTTGATCTTTATCACAGCCCACCATTTGCTTTGATCTCTGCCTCTGTGTATGACATTTGTGCATGGTTTCCCTGTTTAATTGTCTGACTTTGGGTTGCTGTTTAATTTAAAAGTTAAGAATTGTTTTGTATGGATGTGAGAGTTGGACTATAAAGAAAGATGAATGCCGAAGAACTGATGCTTTCGAACTGTGGTGTTGGAGAAGACTTGAGAGTCCCTTGGACTGCAAGGAGATCCAATCAGTCAGTCCTACAGGAAATCAACCCTGAATATTCTTTGGAAGGACTGATGCTGAAGCTGAAATTCCAATACTTTGGCCACCTGATAACTCATTGGAAAAGACCCTGATGCTGGGAAAGATTGAAAGCAGGAGGAGAAGGGGACAAAAGGGGATGAGGTGGTTGGATGGTATCACTGACTCAATGGACATGAGTTTGAGTGAACTCTGGGAGTTGGCGATGGACAGGGAAGCCTGGCATGCTGAAGTCCATGGGGTCACAAAGAGTTGGACATGACTGAGCAACTGAACTGAACTGAATATCCTCAAGTTGATAATCCAGGTAAATCATTGGATTTCCCAGTGACACTTGGTCAGTGAGATCAGCAACATCGGACTCCGTGCAGTTTTTTCACGTATGTGAATTTCTGAATTGAAAGGAGATGCGTCTCATGGAAAGTTCATAAAGTGGTCTTATGTCTCTGTTGCCAGTATCTGTATATCAGACCCCGAGGCTGGTACACCAAGCACACACCTCAGTTTACCTCCTCCCATGTGGTCACCCACGAGGAGGGAGGAAAGGAAAGAGGTGTGAGGTGTGCGTGTGCACCCCGCCTACTCTGGCGATCTTTGCGCGCATTTCCCGGCTAGTGGCACCTTCAGAACCCACCATCCCACCCCCTAAATCGGGGTCAGGTTCTCACCTGGGTCTTTGAAACTGCATGTATCAGGGAAAGGGGATAGACATGTCGGGGACCCCGTCCATCCATCCATCTGCCCCACCATCACGTATGGGAAGCTGGGACCTAAGATGCTTCCCTCTTTCTGGGCTTTTTAAGACTCTTACTTTTTTTTCTTAGTTCTGTAGTAGCAAGGCACCTGGGGCTCTCCCAGCTCAGAGTTCACGCTTGCGTCTTCAGGTTCACGGTCCAACTTTGCTCCAGTGAAGGCAAATGGGAAATGCTGGGAGGCAACAGGTGGAGGGAGCGAGAAGGCTGGGGAACTGAGACGTGTTCACAGAGCACCTGAGAATGCAGCTGCGTCCACAGAGCAGTTAGAGCAGGCTAGTGACAGGGGTGAGCACCCTCCGGGGGAGAGGCCCCAGGGTGGTGGTTTTCCCCACTCCAGTCTCTGGCATGCAGCTCAGCATCCTGAAGGTGTGCGGAGGGGAGTAGAAAGTCATGTCCACCCTTGAGGATGGGCCCCCTTCCGTCCTCCAAGGCAGGAGGGTCTTAAAAGCAGAACGGGGTTTTCCAGGAGCAGCACCCGTGGTGGTCGTAACCCAGCGGCACCCCACGTGTGGGGCCGAGGCAGACCCTTCCTCTGGGGCATGCGTCACCAAGTGGTGAACACGGGTTGGCAGATAGCGGCTTGGTGTCTGTTGGCCTGGCACATAGAAGATGATTGATGAAAATTTGTTAAACAAATGAGCAGAAGACCATTTTTACTGGGGGAGCTGAGAAAGACCCTCAGCGTGGCCGTGGAGGGAGGCAGAGGCCGCCGAGTGAGAGGTGAGGCTCATCGGAGGCGTGAGGCAGATCCTCCTGAAAGACCCGAAATCAGTCACAAGTGGGCCGTTCAATAGGAACAAGAGGAGGAGGTCAAATGAACCAGGTTCAGGTTGGCAGGTAGGAGAGGCGGAGTCAGGGGCCGGGGGAGGCAGCGGGCAGGTGCAAAGAACGGAGCTGGGCGGGGAGGAATCAAACCTGGACTTCTGGGGACTTCCCTGGTAGCTTAGTGGTTAAGAATCCGTCTGCCAATGTGAGGACACGGGTTCAGTCCCTAGTTCGGGACGATTCCACCTGCCACAGAGCACCTAAGCCCCTGTGCCACAACTCCTGAGCTGGCGTGCCACCACGACTGAAGCCCGTGCTCCCTGGACTCACACACTGCAAGGACTGAGCCTGTGCCCGCTGCAGTGAGAAGCCCACACCCCGCAAAGCAGAGCAGCCCCTGCTCAGCACAGTTAGAGGAAGCCTGTTCACACAGTGAAGACCCAGTGCAGCCGGAAAATTAATTAATTTAGAAAAACCCCTGAACTTCCTGGTATGAAGGCTTCAGGACAGGGAGGGTATGAAGAAGGAGGAACGAAGAAACCGAAAGAGAAGTGAGAAGGAATGGGGGGGAAAGGGGAAGAGGAGGACACCGGAGAAGGGAAGGAATGAAGAGAGAAAGAGGAGAGAGGGAAGAAAGATGGGAGGGAGGGAGGAGAGAAGAGAAGGAAGAGACGGAGAGGAGAATTTCCTCCCCTCCTGTTCAGGCCAGGAGGACATGCTCGTTTTATAAAACATCACAGAAGGTGAAGGAAAACAAATAGCGGAAGAAGGGGAGCAGCCGATCTGCGCTCTGGCATGGGGGAAGAGCCGCCGCGGATCCCTAATGAAGGAGGGAGATTGACAGGGGAGAGATGGGCCAGGCAGAGGGGTATAAATAGGAGCTCCGGCTTATTTGTAACTTTCATTTTTAGGTAAGGATGATTGGCACATGGATGGCTTGGATGAAGGGAGCCCCCTGATCTTTAACTTGCAGGTCACATGGAGAAAACTTGGAGAAAGCGCTCCGACATGGAGATGTCAACTTGAGTGACAGCCCCGTGCGAGGTGCTTGCACCGGCTGTCTCCTTTACATGCATCACTTCACAGAAATGATGACTGCCATTTGAACAGAAAGACATCCTTCCCGACCGGGGTCAGGAAACTGACAGGGCCCACCCGTTAATAGAAATAACTGTCATTTAAAATAAAATGCTTGGTGGAAAACTTCAGAAATCTATTAGATAACAGGGGGCCCGTGGTCGGGGCACCCATGAATCACGGGCGCTCAGATATGGCGGCAGCGAGTGGGAGACAGTTACACCCGGAGCAGTTGGTTCTGCCCATCGGGTGGCTTCTTCATGCTGATGTGTCACCTGCTTCTCCTAATTTATTGCCTGCCCATGTCTTAGTTAGGAGCTTTCCCTGTGGGACGATGGAATCTGAAGGAAAAGATGAATGACAACATAGTTTCGGATTTGAAGTCTTCTTACAGCAAAATCTCTTTGGTAGTGGAGTTTCTCTGGAGAAGATGCTTTCCTGATAAAATAACAAGCTGTGCTCACTGCTGAGAGAGGCTCAAAGCCCAAGACCTCCTCTAAACTTTCTTGATGTTTAATTTTTTTTTGATGCAAATGAAAGATTACATTGCATTGAGATATTTTCCTACTCAAGAGAATTATATGATATTTAGGAAAATTTTCTTGAACTTTCAATAAGTTTCTTAATTAGAGTCAGACACGACTGAGCGACTGAACTGAACTGAACTGAAACTACATAAGGGGCTTCCCTGGTGGCTCAGTAATAAAGAGTCCTCCTGCTTATGCAGGAGACATGGGTTCAACCCCTGGGTCAGGTAGATCCCCTGGAAAAGGAAATGGCAAGTCACTCCAGTGTGCTTGCTCAGAAAATCCCATGGACAGAGGAGCCTGGCAGGCTATAGTCCCTCAGGTTGCAACAGTTGGACCGGACTTAGCAACTAACAACAAAATTACACAATAGTGATGATGCTTGATAATATGCTAGCAAGAAATGGTCCTTTATGGCCTATTGCTGGGTGTGTGTTGTCTGGCTTGTGCGCAGGCTGATGGTATAAATAGAGAACCTAGGTGTTGTGCCCTCTGTCAATCGTCTGACGAGATATGATCTTTAGAGCAATGGTAAGATGAATATTAATGGGGCCGTATTTTGCCAGGAGACAGCTGAGGTGCTGAATGGTTAAGGGCTCTCCAAAGAGCAGGCTTCAGCAATACATGAACCGTGAACTTCCAGATGTTCAAGCTGGTTTTAGAAAAGGCAGAGGAACCAGAAATCAAATTGCCAACATCCGGTGGATCATGGAAAAAGCAAAAGAGTTCCAGAAAAACATCTATTTCTGCTTTATTGACTATGCCAAAGCCTTTGACTGTGTGGATCACAATAAGCTGTGGAAAATTCTGAAAGAGATGGGAATACCAGACCACCTGACCTGCCTCTTCAGAAACCTATATGCAGGTCAGGAGGCAACAGTTAGAACTGGACATGGAACAACAGACTGGTTCCAAATAGGAAAAGCAGTACATCAAGGCTGTATACTGTCACCCTACTTATTTAACTTATATGCAGAGTACATCATGAGAAACGCTGGGCTGAAAGAAGCACAAGCTGGAATCAAGATTGCCAGGAGAAATATCAATAACCTCAGATATGCAGATGACACCACCCTTATGGCAGAAAGTGAAGAGGAACTAAAAAGCCTCTTGATGAAAGTGAAAGAGGAGAATGAAAATGTTGGCTTAAAACTCAACATTCAGAAAACGAAGATCATGGCATCTGGTCCCATCACTTCATGGGAAATAGATGGGAAACAGTGGAAACAGTGTCAGACTTTATTTTTTTGGGCTCCAAAATCACTGCAGATGGTGATTGCAGCCATGAAATTAAAAGATGCTTATTCCTTGGAAGGAAAGTTATGACCAACCTAGATAGCATATTGAAAAGCAGAGACATTACTTTGCCAACAAAGGTCCGTCTAGTCAAGGATATGGTTTTTACAGTAGATGGTTGGATGGCACCACCGACTCGATGGACATGAGTTTGAGTGAACTCCGGGAGTTGGTGATGGACAAGGAGGCCTGGAGTGCTGCAATTCATGGAGTCGCAAAGAGTCGGACATGACTGAGCGACTGAACTGAACTGAAAGAGAGCCACCCACCTCAGACTCCAGTTAGTGGGGCCACCCAGAAAGGCCAGTGTTACATTCATCACTTAGATTAGAAATCTGAGGCTCAGAGGTTGTATAGCTGAGAACAGGAATTCATCTATTGTCTATCATGCTTGAAAACCTACTGCAAAGAGCTTTCAAAGAAGACCCTCTCAGTCTAATGAGTCTCCACAAATGTAGTGATTTAGACAAACACCCCGTATCTCACAGTTTCAAAGGCAGAAGTCCACTGGGCTCAGCTGGGCTTGGTTTAGGGTCTCACAAGACAGAAACCAAGGTGTCGGTCAGCTGGGCCCTTCTCTAGAGAAGAATCTGCTGTTCAGGTTGTTGACAGAATTCTGTTCCTTGTGGCTGTAGGACTGAGGTCCCCATGTCCTTGCTGACTATTGGCCGGGGTTACTTTCAGCTCATACAGGCTGCTCTCCAGTCCTTGAATGTGGCCCTCTCCACCTTCAAAGTCAACAATGATGCATTGAATCCTTTCTGTGCTTTGAATCTCTCTGATTTCGCTATCTGCCACCAGCCAGAGAAAAGTCTCAGATTATATTTAGGTGCAAATGGATACTCTTCTATCATAAGATCAATTGATCAGCAACCTTAATCACAACTGCAAAATCCCTCTGCCACATCACGTAGCGTGATTGTAGGTGTTATAGCTCATCATACACACATCATATACACAGGGAGGGAACCTGAGAGTGAGGGTCATCTCAGCATTCTGCCTGTCACAGGTCATGGGCTGGGACTGCTGGCCCTTGAGTGCTCAGCCATGCAGCCTTAGTTCGGGTGTACCCACTATTTTCTTCCAGGATGTTGAAGCTGAACCTAGTTCTGCTCAGGGCACTCATAGTTCCTGAGCAATAAAGGATGGCCTGATGGAAAGAACACAGACCCAGGAATCTGGAGATCCAGGTTTAGCCTAGGCTCTGCCACTCACTCACTCTGGGACCCTGGATAGGCAGCATCACTATGCTCTCTGTAAGGGATGATTGCTTGAGAATCCAAATACGAATGTCTTTGAAGGTCCTACCATGTGCAAACACCCTACTCGGCGATGAGGATGACCCAAGGAAGGAATGAGGCATGCGTTCTGCTCTCAAGGACCTTATGGCCTTGAGTAAGGACACAGCTCACCAGCCAGAGTCCACAGAACCAATTCCCCATCAGTGCCCAGCTAGCAAGTCCTGTTTTCATCCAGCCCCCTGCTCCTACAGATCTGACTGAATTACAGTTTGCCATCTTGGCTGGCCACATCCACCCCCCTGGCCATTCTCATTGCCCAGTCTGCTGGAGCACTCCTTCGCCACCCAATACAGGCTCCTGCCTTGTATCTACATGGCTGTGGAGGGTTGGGGGTAACTTCAGGGCCACAGTGTAAAGGAGGGAAAATTTTAAATAGACCCCAGAACTAGTATCTCCTAGACTCTGTGGCCATGCCCTTGGCAGGGGCCCCCTTTGGTTCTCTTTTTCCTTTCATGTCCATTGCAGATGGCCATGCTTGGCAGAGGCAGCCAGCTCCTCCCAGAAGTGAGAGATGGCTTTCGTCATCTTCCTCTAACGAGATTCGATTCAAGGTTATGTGCTTCCTCTCCACCCAGAGAAGGAAAGAAACCCATGCCCCAGTTGATTTCCCTGACAAGATGCAGCTCCCTGCCTGACCGAGACCTCTTGGCACAACAGCTCACGGAGTCTGATCATGTTGGGGTATCAGCCTCCCCAGCCCAGAGCAGGCTTGGGGCTCCATGCTGTGTGACCACGGGGATACTGACATGTCCTTCCCACCCCCAAACGACCAGACACCCAGTCTTTTCTCAGGGACAAGATGAGAACCCACCTGTAGCTAAGGAAGAAACAGTGGGCCACTTTAAAATTGCAGTTCTCATTTTTAGCCATCAAAGTTTCAGAAAAATAAATGTTATTTATTTATTTATGTTTGTTTGCTAACTGGGTGCACTGGGGCTGAACTTAACACTGTTTTGTTATATAAATTTATATATATAAATATATATATAAATATATAACATATATAGCAATATATTAATATATGTAACAAATACATAATATATAATAATATGTAATATATTAATTTATGTATTATATATATAACATGATATATTAATATTTACTATATAAAATATATAATATAATAAATAAGAATATATAATATATATTAATTTATATAACAAAACAGTGTTAAGTTCAGCCCCAGCGCGCCCAGTTGGCAAACATCGGGAGCCATGGAGGTGTGTCCTGGGTCGAATGCCCTGGAAACAGACTCTGAGAGGGAGGGTTGCATGCAGCGGTGTCCCTGGGAGCGAGGTCTCAGGAAGCAGGGATGGGACAGGGGAAGGGCCCGCCGTACAGGGGCAGCCCCAGCCCCAGATGGTCCGACAGGAGCTCTGAAGCCAGAATGTGCCCAGATTGAGGGAAATGGGCTGAACTTGATCTCAGCCAGTGAGGGGCTGAGGCTCCCCTGAGGCACGGGACCTTGAGCCAGTGTGTTCTCTGCAGCCAGAGGCAATCGCCAGTGAGGCCTGCCTCTCTGAGCAGCAAGGGTCATAAATGCTTCCCCCCTAAACCTTGAAACTGGGCCGAATGCCCTCCTACCCACTGTTAGGAGGTGCCAAGAAAGGGCTGAGAGTTACAGAGGAAGAATAAGTCCATTCCAGGAAGGCTGTCTGGAGACGGAGCATATGAGCAGCATTTGGAGGATGGGTAGGGTTTGGAGAAGGAACCCCCTCACAGATACGGTGGGCTAGGACCTGTGCCCACCGGGCAGCCCACTTTGATGGTGCAGACTGCCCACAGCTCCTTCCATCTAGGAAAGCAGGAGGCTGGGGCTCAGGGAATGCCAGGATACCGGCCATTCTAACAGGGTTTGACCCCGTGATCTCCCATCCGTCAGGAAAATGCACGGGGAAATAAAAATAATGGCGAGGTTAATTAAGGGTGCCTGCAGACTTCTTTTTAACCTTCTCCACTTCACTATGTCAATAATAACTCGAGAGTAGACTTTCCCCAGGATATTCCAAAGCGTGACTAATTGCAGTAACACTGAACACATTTTCCCCTACTCTGCGTCCCCTCCAATTTGGAGAATGATTTTGCCCTTTTCCAGATATATGATGCAAAGTGGGTGAGTGCATTTGAACATATTTACATAGTAAAAGCTCAGATGCTAAGACCTGGGCATGGTTAGCCAATTCTAGGCAGTTCTTTAGAAACCAGACTCAGTAATAGCCTGACAAGTGGGTGCCCTGTTGGGGTGTGAGGGCATAGACCAGCAGAATCCCCTACTTCCATTTATAAAAACGCCTTTTTGAGAATTTATCTAGAATCAAATATGCAAGATTTCTTTTTCTGAAAGTGAAATTTACTTTTAAGACATTCACATCATTTTTCCAAAGGCCATGTAACTACATTTATTGGTTGATTTTTATTTTAACTCCTGCAGCACAAGCCTCTTGGGCCGTGTATGAGTCCAGTGAGGATCAGGCAGTTTATGCGGCCTCGTGGGAGGTGACGCATGTCTGGAACCCATCAGGGACTCAGATGACTTGCAGACTGTGCTTACCACATGCCTGTCAGCCAAAAGCACCAGAGAAGGCAGCCTGCCGTGTGTTTATCGTGTGCCCCGAGCAAGGTACTCGTGTAGATTACCAAAACGGCCGTCGGTTACTTTACTTCCTCTGCCTCCCCCTGTGGCCTGTCCCTTCCCACGCTGGCTCTGGCTGCCTGCATGTCTTGCTTTGGCTTCTGGGACATGAACGAATAAGCCAGTGAAGGCGGAGAGAGTGCCCGGGATTGCTCTCTTGCTACCCTTGGAACCAGTATATCCACATGTAAACAAACCACACGTAGTCTGCTGGATGAGGAGACACGTCGCCTGCTGCTGCTGCTAAGTCACTTCAATAGTGTCTGACTCTGTGCGACCCCAGAGACGGCAGCTCACCAGGCTCTGCCGTCCCTGGGATTCTCCAGGCAAGACCACTGGAGTGGGTTGCCATTTCCTTGTCCAATGTGTGAAAGTGAAAAGTGAAAGTGAAGTTGCTCAGTCATGTCTGACTCCTAGCGACCTCATGGACTGCAGCCTACGAGGCTCCTCTGTCCATGATTGGATTTGCCAGGCAAGAGTACTGGAGTGGGGTGCCATTGCCTTCTCTGACGCGTGGCCTAGCCATCTCTATTGTCTAGCTGATGACCAGCCAACCCCCACACGGGTGGGTGAGGCCATTTCAGACCAACAGTCTCCAGCCAACTTGCCAGCTGACCACGGATGCATACAGGTCTCAGCTGAGATCAGCTCAAAAGAGTCCATCTAGCCCAGCCCCGATTGCGGACGGGCAGTGTTAGGAGCTGGATAAACGGTGATGTTTAAACACTAAATTAGGGAGTGCTTTGTTATATGGCAAAAGCGAATTGAGTCAGTCCTAGCCCTCAATCTCTCCATCTATAAAACAGAGAGTAATTACTCACTTCAGAGGATTTCTTGAAGCTGAAACGAGTCCTAGCCTATAAGCAGTGTTCAGAGTTTGCTCCATCCTTTTCTGCAAAAGATGCAATGTTACACATTGACCCCAGTTCTTTGCTTCTCTCTCCCACCACATTCTTGTCATGGCCCTTTCGGGGGAGTGTTGACTTCGGGCTTGGCTCTATGACTTGCAGGCTTCCCAGATGGTGCTAGTAGTAAAGAATCTGCCTGCCAGTGTAGGAGATGTAAGAGACATACATGGGTTTGATCCTTGGGTTGGGAGATGCCCTGGAGGAGGGCATGGCAACCCACTCCAGTATTTTTGCCTGGAGAATCCCATGGATAGAGGAGCCTGGTGGGCTATAATCCAGAGGGTCACAAAGAGTTGGACACCACTGAAGCAACTTGGCATGTACACATGTCGTGACTTGCTCTGGTCAGTGATAATTATGGGCAGAAGTGACGGTGACTGTTGTGAACCTCGACCTTGGGCCCTCCAGCCCTAGTCATTGTCATCCGAGGAGCATCCTGTGGATCAGCCCTGAGTGCAGCAGGAGGAAGGGATGCAGGTCCTTGCAGAGCTACCACCAAAATCCCCCCAACCAGAGCAGTCAGAAGCAGGTTCCTTGACACCAGCTCAGCAACACGTTGGAGAGGGTTGGGATAGTTTGTTACGCAGCATTACTAGGGCAGTGGCTAACGGATGCAGATAGGATCCAAACTCACTGACCACATTTGAAACGCTCTGTTCTGGTCAACTCTCATCAAGGCCAAAGGAGAAGGGTATAGTGGGGCCTGGCTCCTTCCTTCTGCCACGTTTTTTCTTACTCATGAAACCCCTACAGACCACTCTGTTGGGAGCAGCAGAACTGAGAACGACAAGCCTTTCTACACTTGACAGTCTGCCACATGTCAGGGACTGTGTCAGCCCTCTACAGGCACCAGGACTCCTGACATTCACAACAGCACTCGAGGTAGGTTCTAGCCATACCCACTCCCCACGTCAGGAACAGAAGCCAGCGGGGTTGGGAAACACAGCCAAGGGCAGGAGAGCCAGGAACTGAAATCCAAGACCCAACCTCCGCAGTGTCCCCCACCAATCACAACTCGGCAGCCTAATTCCACTTGGTAAGCCCCAAATCTCCTGGGTTTCAGCTGCTGCCCGACTCAGCCAGTGCTCTGTGCTCACTGTTGATGCCTTGAAATACAGTATCTCAGTTTATGAACTCAAGAATGCCTTGCAGGAACACATTTCCTTATGTCCAGATTCTACATTCATGATGGGAGTTCACGAATCACTTTATCCCCCCTTCTTTTCTTTTTTGGAAACCTCTGTTGCAAGTGTGCAGCAGAGCACTCATTTCTGTGAACACATTTATTTTTCACACCTGAGTTGGTTGCAGCTTCGAAAAGAGCAGGTATTGTCAGACAGAGCGGAGCCTTGGTGAAGAGCTAGTGAGTTATGGAAATTTCCTGCGACGGAACAGTCTCATTGGAACTCTGGTCTTCCGCTCATGCTGTTCTCCTGCACAGATGATCCTACCAGTAGGAGATCGTATAATTTATCCACCAAACTGGGACACCTGTTACAGTGAAAGGGCTTGGGAAAACAGATGCGACCTGAGACTTTTCTGGGCAAACCAGGATGTGTGGTCCCCCCATCCCATCAGAGAACCTTAAAAAATAATAACTAACCATTGTAAAGGACTTTTTTGTTTACTAGCCATTTCTATCGGAGAAGGCAATGGCAACTCACTCCAGGACTCTTGCCTGGAAAATCCCATGGACGGAGGAGCCTAGTAGGCTGCAGTCCATGGGGTCGCTAAGAGTCGGACACAACTGAGCGACTTCCCTTTCACTTTTCACTTTCATGCATTGGAGAAGGAAATGGCAACCCACTCCAGTGTTCTTGCCTGGAGAATCCCAGGGACGGGGGAGCCTGGTGGGCTGCCGTCTATGGGGTCACACAGAGTTGGACACGACTGAAGCGACTTAGCAGCAACAGCAGCAGCCATTTCTATAATGTGAAACATTATCATATCAGAGTATGGTTTAACAGGTGAGAAATCTGAAGCCCTGGAATTTGAAATGCGTGTGGAAAAGCACACACCCTGCAAAATGGGGGCTAGAACGTAGCTTTCTAACTCCAGATTGTTAGGATTTTGTTGGGTCCTTAAAGTTGTTCTCCATGACCTGTGCATAGACGTCTACTTGACAAATATTTGTTGAGTGAATGAGTGAACGCCACAGCCGAGAAATAGCAAGTAATGCAGCGGTGCTGTGTCTTGTGATTCTGTGAAGGATTCAGAGGTAGTTTGTAATGTACAAAATGGCTCTGTTCCCTAGGAACTTCTCTGAAATTGCCTAATAACTTAATTGCTCCTTAATAAGAAGGGATTCTGCCAATATCCCCTTTTTCTGCTCTGGGGTTGCTAGAAATGAGTACTTTGTTCTTTCCGGCGTGGGAGGATTTGGTTGATCTCTGCAATCAGCAAAGTGGGAATGATGTCTTTTTACATGTGTTCTCGGCCTCCCCCCACCCCCTCCAGCTATCCTTCCTTCTTTTGAATGTTGAGATGCTCTTTTATTTGTGATCCCCGCCTTCCACCGGGTGTCAGTAGGGGTTCTGCTACCTTTTATGAAGGCTTTGAAAGGCTTCCTCTTCCCCTCCAAAGTTTCCACTGAGGCTGTGTTTGCTGTAAACACTTATGAAGTTAGTTAAGTGGTATAATTCCCCGAGCACTTCTTTCTTACATTAGCCTTCATTTTTTTCTGGAGAAAAACGTTTTCACTCCTGAGAACCGGAGACAGCAGGGAGCGAGGCGAACGGTATGTCCTACTAAAATGTTTTGGCCACGACATTCTGTGAATAGAGCTTTTAATGATTTTTTAAACAGTAATGTCTTCTAGACATGAACTCACAAGGAAGGAAAGAGAGCGCCGATCTCTCCGTGCCCAGCCCTCGGGTTCCATGACGACCTGCCTGTTCATAGTCTCCAGCAGTTCAGCAGGTGTCTCAGGGGCTTGCTTTGATCTTCAGGAAGGCCTTTCTCTGCCTTTTTGGACTAACCGAGCCACCCCTGCCCGCTCCAACACAGGCTGATAAAGTCCCGAGCAGAGGACCTGAGTGCACAGGTAGAGTCCCTCTTAGAACTGGACCAGAAGCCTGTGTTTGGGCTCCGCCATGCCCACGGCATTGACCTTCACCATCCAGCCAGACGGTGAGGTTGCAGGACGTGTACAGGGTGTTCAGCATGTAGGAATCTGAATGTGGCTGTCAGCGTTGGCAAGTTAAACAGACTCTGAAATAAAAATAGAAGCGAGGGGTTGCCCAGCCCAGGGCTTTCAGTCTTGTTCCCACAAGGGGTAGGTGTCTCTCCCAGACCCCCAGCCTCCTGGCTGTTGGCTCTCCTGGCCTGTCTCCTTCAGAGGCCTGTCTGCCAGTACTGGGGTTGAAAGGGCCTTTGAGGTCATGTTCCCCTGGGCTCAGCTCTGCGATGTGTTCGTCAGGTTCTCCACAGACGCAGAACCAGCAGTGGTAGAGACAGAGGTGTAGGCAGAGATACAGATACGTAGACATGAGGAGATTTATTACAGAAGTTGTTCAGGTGATTACGTTGCAGGAAGGAGGACCCTTTTCAGGGCCTGAAAGTGGGCTCTTGTCTGACACTCACTAAATGAATTGTCCAGGAGACACGAGGGCTGACAAAGCAAGAGACTTGATTGGGAAGGGGCACCTAGGCAGAGAGCAGCGGGTAACCCAGGAGAACTGCTCTGCCACGTGGCTTGCAGCCTCAGGTTTTATAGTGATGGGGTTAATTTCCTGGTTGTCTCTGGACAGTCACTCTGACTTGATCCTCCCTGGTGGGACACACACTGCTCAGCCAAGGCGGATTGCAGCGGGGGGATTCCAGGAGGCCGCGAGGACACGTGGGCTGCCATCTCCTCTCTCCTTTCGACCTTTCCTGAACTCTTCCGGTGGGTGGTGGTGGTCAGTTCCGTGTTCCTGACCAGGACCTCCTGTCGCCAAATAGCTCACGCAGATGATTGCTGTGCTGCCTGACCAGGGTGGGCGGTGTCGTTCAGTGTTTCCCCCAACAATTACGGAAGCTGAGAAGTCCCATGATCTGCTGTCTACAAGCTGAAGAACCAGGAAAGCTGGTGGTGTAATTCAGTCGGAGTCCCAAGACCTGAGAACCAGGGAGCTGGTTGTGTGAGTTCTGGTCCAAGTCTGAAGACTCAAGAACCAAAGGATCAATGCCTGACGGCAGAAGAGAATGGATGTCCAGCTGCTGCAGAGAGAGACTGTGCCCTTCCTCTGCCTTTTTTGGGCTTCCCCGGTGGCTCAGAGGGTAAAGTGTCTGCCTGCAATGTGGGAGATTTGGGTTCAGTCCCTGGGTTGGGAACATCCCCTGGAGAAGGAAATGGCACCCCACTCCAGTACCCTTGCCTAGAAAATCCCATGGATGGAGGAGCCTGGTAGGCTACAGTCCATGGGATCGCAAAGAGTCACACACAGCTGAGCATCTTCACTTCTGCCTTTTTGTTTTATTTGGGCCCTAAACAAATTGGACGATGCCCATCTGCCTGGTGAGGGGTGCTCTTCTTTATTCAGTCTGCCAATTCAAACACCAGTCTCTTCTGGGGTCACCGTCTTGGACTCATCCAGAAATCATCTTTTACCAGCTCTCTAGGCCCCCTTAGCCCAGCCAAGTGGACACTCAGAAGAGGCCATCACAGGCGAACGCATGCTCTAGAACTCCCGTGGGATCAGGCTGGGGCTGGATGGGTCCTGAAATTGTCCCACTGCCACCTGGGTCCCCGGGGGCAAGCCTTTCATAAATCACTCACACGAATTCTTGTCCTGGAGGGACCTAATGACTCCCATTTGTAAGAAAAATGGAGGTTTGCAAGAAGTGAGAATTTCAGCAGGACTCTCTCAGGAAGGGACACCCCTTTGTCTCTGTGTCAGAGTTTGCTCAAGGAACTCCAGAGTATGAATTTCTTCATCAGCACACGTGCCCAACAGGTTATCAGCCTCCAGCATGACAGCCAGTCTGCAGGTAGCGCCTCGGGGGGTATGGCACCTTACATGCCAGCACCCGCCTCCACGGCTGAGTCTGTTTGCTCACTCACTGAGCGGTTCATGCATCCGCTGAGGGCCCAGGACTGTATATACCCGGACCTGTGCTTGGTGTAGGGACTCAGGCAGGTGACATCCCCTCCCAGGACTCCAGGGGGCACAGTGGGGACAGGCCAGCAGCCAGGGTGAAGGCCAGCAGGGGAATGAAGCCTCGTCCATCTCCCCCACATCTTTGCTCCCTGAAGGCAATACCGCGTCTTGTTCATCTTTGCATCTGCCTGCCTGGCCCCGGACCCTCTATAGGAGGAACCAATAAAGGCTGCCCTCCCGGACCACCCGGGACTGGGTAGGCTGAGGGTGGTGGGAAGGCTTCCTGGGGATGCCCAGCCGGCCACGACTGGGTGAAGATGGGCGAGGAGCAGAGCTGTGCTCGGGGAGGTAGCAGGCTGTGCCACTCAAGCAGTGGGCACTTCTGAACCCAGGGGCAGGAGAGGGGGCAGCACACACCCCACCAAGCCTGAGGAGCCTCTGGGTCACAGACTAGAGAGGGACGAAGTGGGAAGACAGAAACCGTTCAGCAGTTTGGGGGCACGAGAGGATAAAAAACACTCCAGAGTCAGCTGAAAAGGAAACTGCTGCATTTTTAGAAAGCACTACATCCCAGATGCGGAAGTGAGCAGAGTTGGGGTGAGTGTTTGCATCTCCCGAGGTGTGATTATGAGCTGCTTCGAAAAGCCATCTACTCATGTGTTGAGCCCTTAAAGATGCCCAGGGCAGTGAGGACCAGGAGAGCAGGGTCTGGTCCCAGCCCTGCCACCAGTCCTCCGTTTGACCTTGGGCAAATCATGTGACCTCTCGGGCTTTAGGCTAAGTGAGCTTTGAATTTGCTTCTGGCTCTAACATTACAGGATCCAGTCTGAAGCCCTCCTTTCTCAAGGAGGATGCGGACAGTGGGACAAGGTAATGGTGTGGCCGCTCCAGTAGCCTGGCCAGTAGATGGCAGAGCCAGAGCTCACACTGCCCTCTTTGGGAGGAGGAGTCTGCAGCTGACCCGACAGTTTGGAGGGCACGTCTGCCTAGACCATGGGGGACTGCCTTCCTCCTCCAAAGCCTGACCACTTGAAACATCTAAGCTTTCTGAAAAAAGAAAATATCAGCAGAAAACCCTGAGGGCTTCTGAGGAGGTCAAAAACTTCCAGTTCCCTAGCTATAGAAGAGAATAATGGTAGTAACTGCAGTGATAGTAACACAGCAGTTTGTGAGCTTAACAAATCCCGCACACGCATACCGCTAAATACTCTTGATACACTCTGTTACTTATGTGGGATATTTAGTATCAAAAAGGCTGTATCTCTCTTCTCCCCCCAATCCTCCTTCTAAAAATATCCAGTGGTACCCATAATATCCTCCAGCCTTTCAAATAGGGTTGCTTCTACCTAGGGTCATTGACCACTAAGGTCAGTGAAAGGGCAGGGGAATTCATGAGCAAGTGTTCTTGAATCTAAGCTCAGCAGCGTGAATGCCCCAGTTCAAGGTGGCAAAATCAAGCTGAACGCAGCAGTGAGGGGTGGCAGTGAGGGGTGAGCACCTGGCCTAGAACAGGTGAAGGTACTAGTCGCCCAGCAGAGGGAAGGCTTCTTTACAGCCGGAATATGATAAAATTTGATTTAACTTTGTTATATTTGGGGAGATATGAAAATGTCTTTGGTTGGGGTGTGTGTGTTAGTCACTCAGTCGCGAGCATCTCTTTGCAACCCCACGGATTGTAGCCTGCCAGGCTTCTCTGTCCGTGAAATTCTCCAGGCAAGAATACTGGAGTGGATTGCCACTCCCTTCCCTACCCAGGGATCGAACCGTGGTCTCCTGCATTGCAGGCAGATTCTTCACCATTTGAGCCACCAGGAAATCCAGTGTCTTTGTGAAACTGACAAAGCTAACTCCTGGTTACACAGGTAGTTTAACAATTACACAGCACCTCTTCAAAAAGAGAAGAATTCTGATCTGCCTATACAGTCCTGGGGACTGTATACCTCATTGTAGCCCCTTTATGCACACACAAGGGCCCTTGGGTGCCATTTCCACACCAGCCACGCTGGAGAAAGTCCGGGGACCCCAGATCATCGTGTCTTGTCTCTGCTCATGGTGGGGAGCTCTGCTGGCCCTTGGGCACGTGCACTGTAAGCAGGACGTCCCTGTGTGGTGCTCCCACCCTGTCACTTGCCACAACCACCCTCTTCACGTCCCCCCAACATCTCTCGCTCCTCTCTTTCTCCTCTGCCTCCAGAGAGAGTTCTGTCTTTCCACACACACATCCCAGACTTCTAAGACTGGATAGAGAGACCCAGGCTGGAGTGGGGAGAGGGAAGAGGGATTCAGTAGAAGGAAGAGACTTGAAAGCCACATGGATTAAGGATCTGGGACACTCAGAAGCAGAATTTTGAGAGTTGAAGTGTTTATAGTCTGAGAACCCCTGCAGAGATTGTATAAGAGCTGGGGAAAAAAGGAAAGAAGGAAAAAAAGAGTTTTCAGGAGTGTTTCTAGATACTATAATTTGGGTCTCCTTCGATATTCTTCCAAAGGAAAGGTTGGAGTTATTTGTAATTGTTCATTGTTGCTTGATGGTCTCTAACATGACACTGTCTGAGACTGGACCACGTGGGGCCTCAGGATTTACTCAGGTTACACATGGTCATCTTGGAAAAGTTGGAGCCACTTCCAGGGCTTCTGAGGTTATTTTGCTATCCAGCATGTGAGGAGCCATGGGCCAATTAAGAAATACTTGAATGAAATGAGTTGGATTGCATGAACTGCCAGCTCCCTTTTGCTTTGTCTCTGTCCTCTGAGGCTAGCCTCTGAAGCTGTGGAATGGACTCTTTCCATTTTATCTGCTTGATCATAAATGTTGCCTTTGTGCATCACAGACCTTGAATATAAACACATCTGCTCAAGAAATCCTCAAGTTGGGACTTGCCTGGCAGTCCAGTGGTTAAGACTTCACCTTCCAATGCAGGAGATGGAGATTTAATCTCTGGTCGAGGAGCTAAGATTTTTGCAGCCATAAAAAGCCAAAGTATAAAACAGAAGCAATTTTGTAATTCAATAAAGACCTAAAAAAGAAAAAAAGGTCCACGTTGAAACCAAAAATCTTAAAAATCCCCAGGTTCACATCATGTCTGGTTCATATTTGAGATATTTTCAAAACCCCTACCAAAGGAAGAAAAAAATGAAAGAAAGGAAAGGAAGAAGGCGAGAGAAGGAGAAAAGAAGAAAGAAACAATGCCCCCTGCTCTGAGCCAGACGCCAGGGCTGACACTTCACACTGAGTGTTCTTGGTCCTCCAACAACTACATGCTTGTGACCTGCCCTCCCCAGGTTTGAGGAAACTGAGTCTCAGAGAGGTTGAGCAACTTACCAACCACAAGTCGTGTTACTAAAGCCCAGTTCTACCTGCTTGGCAAACCTGACCTCTTTACAGCAGGGCCCTGGCCTGTCCAAGCCTCCTGCCATACTGCCAGTCTGGGTCTCTCCAAACCAGCCAGTCGTCCGCATGCAGAGTTCTGTGGACCGAGAAAGATGAGGGTTGGGCTCCTGGGAGCTTCTCCAGGTGGGAAACCTGCAGCCATACAAGTTGAGCGCCGGCTCCCTGAGGCCTGGCTGGAACTGACCTCCAGGAGCCTTAAAAAAAAGGCCTTGGAAGGATGTCCAGATCCCAGTGTATCCTTGTGCCATTTGAGGACAGTGTGTTCCAGTGGGAATTGCTGAGGACCAGGAGACTTGGGCTTCACTCTATGACCCAAGGGAGTCAGACTCAGCAAACCTCAGCTTTCCACTTTGTGAAGTGGAAAAATAACATTTATTAAGCCCCTCCAAAGCTGTTAAAGAATAAGATATATACTAGATGTAAAGGTCCTTTTAAAAGAACACTACAGAAAGAATACATAATGTTTGCCTCGGTTATGATAATGTCTCACACAGTAATAAGGTCTGTTTTGTGGGGTTTCACACTCTTTTTTAAAAAACATGTATTAATTTGTTTTTATTTTTGGCTGTACTGGATCTTGGATGCAGGGTGCGGGCTTCTCATTGCCGTGGCTTCTCTCATTGCGGCGCATGGGCCCTAGCTGCATGGGCTGCAGTAGTTGCAGCTCAAGGGCTTTAGAGGGAGGGCTCAGTAGCTGTGACTCACTCAGTTGCTCCACAGCATGTGGAATCTTCC
Source organism: Cephalophus harveyi (assembly GCA_006410635.1). NCBI lineage: Eukaryota > Metazoa > Chordata > Mammalia > Artiodactyla > Bovidae > Cephalophus > Cephalophus harveyi. Next base: position 228,576 of record SJYT01034388.1, read on the forward strand.
TGGACCAGGGATCGAACCCAGTCCCCTGCATCGGCAGGCGGTTTCTTACCCACCGAGCCACCAAGAAGTGCCGCTTTCACGTCTTGTGAAGTAGAGGGCGGGCGTTTGTGTCCCCATTAGCAGCTGTAGAAGCCGAGGCTCTGGAAGTCCACGTTCCACGGCTGATAGGTGATAGAGGAGCCCTGGCCTTTGAGTCCTCGTCACCTGCTTCTCCCTCTGTGTTGCGTCCAGCACCAGGCTGCCCTACCCAGGTCCATCACCTGCTCCCCTCAAAACATCCTGAGGTGGCAGAGGCTGGCAAGGCTGATATTTGGTCTGCTTGTGGTCCGAAACGCCACTCACAGGGCTATCAGCTGGGGCCGGGCACCATCAGGTTCAAATCAGGAAGGGAGTGTGTGCCTGGCCCGTTATTACTCACAGGGAGGACAGCCCACTAAAAGAACTTGTGCTGCTGGTGGCGGGGTGCAGAGTGTCACCTTCAGACAGGAGGGGCAAGTGACAAATGAGAGTACCCCTCCGCTGGGGCTCAGCAAATGGATTTACTAGCTCCAGTCTCAAAGTGTTGGTCTCGTTCCCATGGAATAACATTTATTTCCATTTGATGGATGAGGCGTAAATCAACTTCTCTGTATTTTCTGGGTGTACTATGCTATTTCTTTAACAAAAAAAAAGTTTGAAAGGTAATTCTTCCCAGAACTGGATTAATGATTGCACGTCTCCTGTTACCAGGGTTTGTAAGACTAGGATTGACAGCTGTTTTAGAGCTCCCCAGCTGGGAATGGTTTGTTTAACAAACACGGCAGGACACTTACATGTTCCCCTGGCTGCCTGTTCTGATTCTCATCTCGAGAATGGCACTATGCCCACTCACAAGCCGTCAGCTCCCTGCCCTCGGGCAGAGGTGCCAGGGAACTGAGGCTGTAAACTGGCATCAAGCAGTACACAGAGGATGCTTGGCCTTTCCTTTGCCTGAGGTTCCCCCCTGCAACCCAAAGCCCCTGCATTCTCTCCATATGCACTTCCCCAAGCTGGCCCCTGAGTACTATGACAAGATTCTGAACAAGCAGTAGTCACCGATGAGTACTGAGTGCGTGTGATGAGTCAGACATGGGTTAGACACTTGCAATTCTCTCATTTAAGCTTCACAGCAACTCTTGCAGGTTTTCAGGTAGATAATATTATTACTCCCCATTCTACAGATGGAGAAGTGGAGGCTCACAGAATTTAAACAACCCACCCAACATCTCTAAGTTGTTAAGTAGTAAAGCTAGGAGAGACCCAAGGGCAAGACCAAACAGTTCACAGGTGGAAAAATTCACATGGCAGTAAACATATGAAAAATTAAAGATTGGAATAAATTAAAATGAAAGCAACACTGGCTTACCGTATCTGATCTTTCAAATTAGTAAGCAAATACATATTTCTTATACTAATACTCAGTGATGATATAGTGAATTAGTGCATGCGTGCTAAATTACTTCAGTCATGTCCAACTCATTGAATTAGAGGTGGCCACAAATGTTTTGACGTTCCTCCTATTGAGAAATGATGTCTCAGACCCCTCTCCTTGAACCTGGATGGGCACTGTGACAGCTTTGACAGCAGACTATGACAGAAGTGATGCTGTGCCTTAGGACACTGGCAGCTCCCACGTCCTGTCTCTGAGAACCCTGGCTCACCTGTGGCGCCCTGAGCCGCCCTCTAAGAAGTCTGACTGCTCTGCTGGAGAGACCTGGGGAGGAGGCCCTGAGACCACGTGAAGACATTGAGGGATCTGACAAAGCCCAGCCTTCCCGCCACCCCTGCCAGGGTGCACTCCTTGTCAGGAAGCCTCAGACCCTCCAGACAAGACCAAATGCCAGCTTAACACCACCAAGAAACCCCAGTCCAAAAAACTAGACTTACATTCCCCATTTTAGGAATATTTTATTTATCTTTTGAGATTACATATTTTTTTATTGCTGTTTTAATACAATCACTTAGACATAAAAATTTCCAAGAGCCTCTCAGAAACGGTGATCCAGCAGGGACCATGAGGAGCAGAAGAACCAACTGGCTAAGCCCTGCCTGGATTCTTGACCCACACAATTGTCAGAGAATTAAATGGCTGTAACTTTAAGTTGCTTACTTTTAGAATAGTTTGTTCTGGAATGGTATATAATGGGAAAACCTGAAGTGAACCAGAGTGTTGAAAGCATTCTCAAACCCTATGGGAGCAGGAAACACTAGGGAAAACTTTCCAGAAAGCAATTTGGCAATATGTACCTAATTAAGATATGTGTGTGTGTGTATATATATATATGTTATATATATATTTAAAGAGAGAGAGAGAGGGGCTGTGCTGGGTCTTAGTTGTGGCATGCACAATCTTTGATCTTCCCTGCAACACGCAGGATCTTTAGTTGTGGTGTGCTGGAGTCTTAGCCATTGGGCCACCAAGGAAATCCCCTAATTAGGATCTTTATTTGTTTCTATTGATTCCATTAAATTCCACCATTCCAATAGATGCAGGGATCTACTCCAAGCAAATAACTAAAAATGTGGACAATGCTTTATAAACGTTTCATTTCAGCTCTATTTATATTAACATAAAATCTAACAGTCAAAATATCAAACATGAAGAAAATTTAAGTCATTGCATAATGAAACACTATTACATTCCATAGTGTTTTTAGAAGTTAAGAGTTTTTAATGATGGTGGAAAGGACTCTAAGCTGTTTTTAATAGTGCTTAACAATGTTAAAAATACATACATACATGAATACTGTAAAGAAATATGCCAAAAAGAATAATCATAGTTGCCTCTAGGTTAGCAGGATTATGGATGATTTCTCTCAAACTCTTCCAGTGTTTCTCTACTTTCCAAGTTGTTTATAGTGAGACTGCTTTCCCAGTTTCTTATGAGAAGATAAATAAAAACAAACAAAAATAGAAAAGGAGAAGAGCCTTTGAAATCAATACCAAAAGACTCTTGAATGCAGGTGGGCACTGGAGTGGAGAAAGCCTTTCGCCCAAATACAAGCTATAAGATATGCAGGTTGACATTTGAAGACGACACTTGTCTTTCCAAGGATACTATGAATTTACACTTAATCTGTAAAGGTCTGAGCAAAGAGATCCAATGAAGTCCTAGGACTGTTCAGAGTTGCTAGGCCCACATGTCCCTTTCTTCAGGAAACCCTAATCCACAGGCCCACCCCAGGTAGGACGTGATCCACTCCCCTATCCCAACCTAACTCTGAATTTCCAAAGTACTTGATCTGTCTTATTCATTTAACCCTGTTCAGTGAGCGTTGTCTCCTGCCAGACCCTGTATTCAGCACCGAGATCCAAATGATGGAGCCAGTTCTTGCACTCAGGGCTTTTAATACAAGCTAGTTTCAAAGCCCCTGGCACCTTTTGGTTGTACCAGATGCTGCATCCATGACTTATTTCCTCCGTTAGCCTGCAAGGTATCTGAGAGTAGCATCCAAGTTACCAAGACGGGGGCTGGGCACGTAGCAGGCACCTGTCAGGCATCTGTGGGAGGAATGGTGCCTCGAAGGCCCTGCCCACTCCTCTGCACTGCCGTCAGAGGTGCTAAAGGACGCGCAGCGTGTGGCGTAAATGGCAGGCTAACATACGAGCAGGAAGAGCAGAGTGGTTAATTACACAGAAGGCGAGACGCTGCGTGTGTTCACATAAGGGGAAAGTGCGCCCTGATCTGCATTCGCCTGGGAAGCAATTCTGCCTTCTAAATAAGACTTTCTTGTTCCAAAAAGTGGGAGCAGAGAAAATAGATCATCAGTCTCCAAGATGTCAGCTCCCAGGCGGAAGCTGATGGGAGCAAACGTCTGAGCTTTGATTGCTCCTGCTATTGTTCTGTTGTGTCAACCTTTAATAACAGCCTTGATGAAAAGGGTAAGTGTCATAAGCAAAAGGCAAGGACTGATGAAATTCCACGAGCGCTATGGCGTGCCAGAGATAACTCTTAGTTTTCCTTTGTATCTGTGAATGTTTCCAAAGGCATGATTCCTTCTTATAGTCTTAAACCTTTTGTTTATAAGGGGAGCACTGAATCATGAAGATTGACAGAAGGGCGGACAAGGGATCAGCCGCCCTCCAGCTGTCCTGTGCCTAAATGCCACCTCCCGTGTGTGCTCACGATGTGCATGTGGACCCCACCCAGGGCATCTTAGCAGGTCTTGGGGGACAGGGATGGGCATGAAATTCCCAAGCAGGTGGTCCCAGGTCCTCAGGTTGAGAAGTTGTGCTATGGGTGTCTGCCGATTCAGGGGATCTCCAAAAGTAAGCTGGTTAGAATGATGGGGAACAGAGTAGGGACAAGTCAGTGGAATTTTTCTTACAAGACTTTATATATTCACTTGTTTATTCATCTCTTCATTTATTTTATACAAACATTTGTGCGTGCATGCTGAATCACTTTGGTCATGTCCAACTCTTTGAGACTCTGTGAACTGTAGGCTCCTCTGTCCATCGGATTCTCCAGGCAAGAATACTAGAGTGGGTTGCCATGCCCTTCTCCGGGCATCTTCCCAGCCGAGGGATCGAACCCACATCTTCTGTGTCTCCTGCATTCAGGTGTATTCTGTTACCATTAGCACCACCTGGGAAGCCCATACAGACATTTACTTAATACCAATTATGTGTCAAGGAAAGGACTGAAACAACCCACTGGAGGTCATTGGCAACCTAAGGAACATTTTTTTTTTAATTGAAGTGTAGTTCACTTACAATGTTGTGTTAGTTTCAGGTGTACAGCAAAGTGATTCAGTTATACATACATATATTATCTATTTTTTCAGATTATTTTCCCTTATGCATGAGTGCTAAGTCGCTTCAGTCATGTCCGACACTTTGCGACCCACCAGTCTCCTCTGCCCATGGGATTTCCCAGGCAAGAATACTGGAGCGGGTTGCCATGACCTCCTCCAGGGGATCTTCCCGACCCAGGGATCAAACCCGTGTCTCCTATGTCTCCTGCATTGCAGGCAGGTTCTTTACCGCTGAGCCACGAGGGAAGTTCGTTTTTCCCTTATAGTGATTACAAAACACTGACCATAGTTCCCTGTGTTATAGTAGGGCCTTGCTGGTTATCGTTTCTGTAGGGGGCACGTGCCAGTTTGCCTTGGACTTAATCAGTGGAGGTGGCGAAATGGGCTCTGTGAGTGCACGTGACTTTTGTATGAAGGCTGGTTTGGAAGAGGAGAAAATGAGAGAGAGATAGAAGGGGAGGGAAGGAAAGGGAAGGATGGGAAGAGAAGACAATAGACAGAGGAAGGATCCAGGATTTTTAAACGGTGAGTTGACGGGTGGAAGACTCGAGCGAGACTCAAGGAAGCAGCCAATAGGAAGAGAGAGACCGATGACCCAGGAGGAGGCAGAAACAGTCCTCGGAGTGAGTCCCTCAGAAGCGGGGATGGGAAAGGATCCAGGGCCTGAGATGAAGAGCCAGCTCTGCATCTGGGCTTCGTGGTTAAACAGTGGTCACATGCTGGTTCTGCCGCACTCCGTGTGTGGCCTTGGGCAAGGGCCTCACCCTCGGTGTCCCTCAGGCTCTTTGCCTGCGATGTGGGGGTGGTACTGGTGCCTTCATCATCCGGTTATCATGAGGGTTCAGTAAAGTAACACATGGAGAGACTTCATGGTGAGCAGCCCATAAGCATTATCTGTTGTTGGTATTATTATTGAAACAGGCGAAAACAAGGAGAGGACGGACAGGTCAGGCTGGTTTGAGGGCTTCTGTTTTCTCTGTCCAACCGGCAGGCAAGTTCACGTGTGGAGAGGAGGGGCCGCCCTGGAAGAGTCGTGCAGACATTTGAGGAGGGGGCTAAGATGCAAAGTGGTCTTAACTGAGCACTGCACGGGGAGCTGCCCCCAAAAAGGTCCGCGCCAAAGCCCGGCTGAGTTTGGTGCCACCAGGTCCAGGCTCCAACTCGGTCAGGGTGTGACAGCACCAATGAGCAGCCCCACCGGGAGCTGGTGCGGAGCTGGGGCCGTCCAAGGTGGGGCCTGTGCGGTGGGCACCACGGACACCCGTCCCTTTCTTCCACCCTCGTCCTGTCCTGCACCTGCGGGAATACATGTCCTTCCCAGGCAGCAAGCCTGGCTCACTTGGGGTGAGGCGTGCAGATGATGCAAATTGAATCATGGACCCGCCAGGAAAAGACTTCTGTGCTCACATCACGGGTCCAAGTTAGGAGCATTACCCAAGGGCGTGGGAAGATGTCCACATAGTAAGTAAGCAATTGCATCATGATACCAAGATGAAGCTCTTATTGTACCGCAGGAGGCAAGTTTGACAGCGGTACCATTTCTTTAAATGAACTCTTTTAAATTTCTTTTCATGTGCACATTAGATGCTCTTATGTCAGTGACACCCAAGAAATGCTTGGTATAACCAGCCCGCAGACTCTTCAGGACAATGGTGCAGAGTGGCACGACAAGGCTGGCAGTCAGAGTCACGTAACAAGCATCGCTTTGTGCAGACGACTGCTCAGGCTGGGGATGAAAGCGTTGTCTCCTGGAACATCTAAACTGTAACATCTGCTTGACAAAAAATGTCTGATTAGATGATTCTTATGGAACAAAGTCTAACATATCAAGCATACCGTTTTCAAAAGAAAATTTTTACTGCTCACCACTTAACATTAGGCTAATAATATTCAGTGTGGTTCATCTATGTTTTCAAAATACATAGAGATGTTTAATTAAGCAGTGAGTATCTATCTTTTTTCTTTCAAAAATAGCTTAAAATAAGGTTCATCAGAACGTGATTTTAATTTGATCACCTGCCTTTTGAAGTCAAAGTCTCTCCAACTCCAGCAAAGTGTGAGGTTGAGGCAATTATCTGAATTATTCAGGAACCAGAATTTTAGCCTAAATCATCACATTCCTAGAGAACAAAGAATATCTGTCAGTTCAGCCGAAAAGCAGAAAAATTGAACACTTTGCTCTTTTTCTACATGAAATAGCATATACACGGCCTTATTTTCTCTGAGCTAATTGGCTAATGAATTCTATTTGACCCTGTACAAAGAGGAAGAAAAATCTTAAGAAGATGAAGCCAAGAAGTTAAGATTCCTCCTCTTTGCAAAAGTCGGCAGAGATCTATATTTACCAAACATTATTCTGCTTCAGTTTTCTGGTGCCAAATTGGAACTTTCTGAAGAATGGTGTTCAAGCCTTTTCTTAGTTCTCTAGCAACGCTTCAGCTCATCTGTGTTCTTCGTTCATACCTTCTCACCTGAAAACTATTCCATAAATATAGAATGAATTGTAGAGAATTATTTTATATTCAATTTTCTGTTCTTTACAAGTGACTCAAGAATACTTGAGAAACTTTAGTGACTCATGGAGCTAACACTAAAATTTATAAATTCTGGCGCTTCCCCAGTGACAACATAATTTAGGATGAAAATCGACTGTGTGTGAAAAGGCTTAGACCCTAGGAATAGTGATTTAACTAGAAGCTCTGGCTATCCTAGTCTCTTCATTAAAATAAAAAGTTTCCTCCTGAGGTGAGTTTGACTTTGAATAAAGCAAACCGGTGCTGGAGGAAAGGAAGTGTGGGGGTGGATTGTTTATTTCATCTCAGATAAAACAACAGATCGCCAATTAATTAGGATCTGAAAGAACAGAAGTACTCTAGGCATTTCTAATTTTGTAATTCTCAAAGTGTAAGTCCCTTCAGACTCACAAAGCTTATATGGCAACACGGTATGCCTAGGAAAACGTTGGGCTGGAGTTTGGGTCTCTGTCTCGGAGTTTGTCTGAAGGAAGGAACAGGAGGGCGAGATTACGTGCACACTGGAGCCACCCTGGTGTGGTCACCGCCTCCCCCAGATGACGAGCCATCAGCTGATTCATCTTGATTTCGATGCTGCTCACACTTGCTCCAAGCGCCTGTCCTGTTTCCATGGTAACCAAGGGAAAGCATCCTTGTCCACATAGTTTCGGAACCTCATTAAATCAGGCAGCAGGACAGCAGCTGTGTTCTCCACGCGTTGCTCTGACAGCCATGCACTAATTTTATGATGCTCAGGTGATTTTGGGCGCTTTCTAGGCCAGACTGTTGAGAATGTGTAGATAGTGAGACAGATGGCAGAATAAATAAATATTGCCAAAGTGTTTAATGCACACAAATTTTCTGAAAGGTGCGAACCAACAATGGTAATGTTATTGACTGAGGTAATTTGAAGCCAAATCATAAATAGGAAGAGGATGGGATGCTCTCGGAAAATGTTAACTTGAGGTGCTCTTCTGATGCTAGTGGTCTCTTGGGAAAAGAGCACTTCACAAGAGTCACTAATGTGGTTCTAAGACAGCTGGTGCCCCAGAATGTGAAGTTCTGAAGTACAGAACTTTCCTTTCCCTCCTTAGCATCTTATTATTTCCTGGATTCAAAGAAATCCGAAGAGAAGTCTTTGTACACACAGACACACACACATGGATATAGATATCTGATTAAATCAAGAAGTCAGCCCAAAGCCCCATTTATACCAAAATGACATGCAGATTTGACAAATCCTGAGTTAAGAGCCAGATTCATCCCACTGCTCCTTCCCCCCAAGGGTGCTTGAAGATACATGTTCAATAGAAAGGAGGCCAGAACAGATATATCTTGCCAATTTCCAACGGTAATCCAAAAATTTCTTCAAGCTGAGGATGGCAGAGCAAGTGTTGGATTAATCAACTTTAATAAAGATGACCAACAGCTAACAAGAGAGTCCCAGGGCTTCTGTTGTTCTCACGCAGAGGAAAGGAGCGCTTCTTCCCCAGATCTGGAGCCAGACCCCTGGAACCCCAGCCCTGCCCGGCTCCTGCTAGAGGCATGGCCTTGGGCAAGCTGTCTAACTTCTCACTGCTTCACCTCTAAGAGACATTCATGGTCCCTACCCCCGCCCCCATGGGTTGTTTTTTTTTTTTTTTTTACAAACATAATGAATTCATCTCTGACTTAGATGCTTAGAACTGTGCCTGGTGCTACTCAGGGTGTAGGCAGTTAAAGCTTTCCTCCTCTTACTACCACACTGTAAAAGTATTGTCTATTTCATATGCTAATTCCACTTTTCCCACGGAACAGTTAACAAAAAATGGTCTGGTTTTGGAGGAAGTCGGACAGGTGCCTGAAAACCTCTGATATAGTGCATACTCACGAGCTGTGCCATACCATGTAGTGACTTAACCCCCCTGAGCCTCGGTCTGCTCACCTGAAATAGCAGAACCCACCACCTGGGGTTCTGAGGATGAAATGAGGGAGGCACTCACCTGGTGCGTGTCCCCAAGGAAGAGCTCAGTCTGTGAAAGTCATGCTGTTCTTAGGATTAAGTTGTCGTTTGTCAAAACTATGTTAAAATCTTAGGAAAACTAGGTTTTGTCTTAATCTGACACAGAAAGTAAAAATAATACTGAGGGTTTCCCTGTTGGCTCAGTGGTAAAGAATTCGCCTGCCAATGCAAGAGACATGGGTTCAATCCCTGAGCCGGGAGGATCTCACATGCAATTAAGCCCCTGCACCACAACTATTGAGCCTGTGCCCTAGAGCCCAGGAACCGCAATTACTGAGCCCGCGTGCCATGATGCTGAAGCCCATGTGCTCTAAAGCCCTGCTCTGCAGCAAGAGAAGCCACCACAATGAGAAGCCCTCCCACTGCAACCGGAGAGTAGTCTCCATTTGCCGAAACTAGATAAAAGCCTACATGGCAACGAAGATCCAGCACAGCCAAAAATAAGTCAAAATAAATAAAATTTTAAAAATAATACAGAGTGAGGTAGTGCTTGAATAGATTCTGGATCGCATATGTGAATTTTAAAAACAGGAAAGAAATGGCTCCTTGAAAAATTATCTCTTGATCTTTGTGTGAACTCAGGCCTTATAGGAGATTCTGTATCTTTAGCCTTCAAAAATCACATAGCGAAACATTCTGTGTTAGAAGAGGTCAAGGATTATGTAAACATTCATGGAATTAGTCAGGATCAGAATCCCATTAATAAACATATCAAGAGTTGGAGCTGTTACTAGATACTCCCATTCTTTCTGTAATGAAAAAAGTCTATTATTGGGTGATTCTCCAGTATACAAACTTTCACTGTTACTCTGAGACGGGGTAATACTTGTGGGTAATCAATTAAAATTCCATGATGTAGAATGTATGCTTAGTTGCTCAGTCATGTCTGACTCTCTGTGACCCCATGGACTGTAGCCCACCAGGCTTCTCTGTTCCTGGGGATTCTCCAGGCAAGAATACTGGAGTGGGTTGCCATGCCCTCCTCCAGGGGATCTTCCCAACCCTGGATCAAACCAGGTCTTCCCCATTGCAGGTGGATTCTTTACTGACTGAGCCACCAGGGAAGCCCATAATGTAGATTAGAAAGTGTCTACTTCAAGGGTCCAGGAATAGAGAAGCTGGAAGCATCTATCTACAATGCGGGAGACCTGGGTTCGATCCCTGGGTTGGGAAGATCCCCTGGAGAAGGAAATAGCAATCTACTCCAGTACTATTGCCTGGAAAATCCCATGGACAGAGGGGCCTGGTAGGCTATAGTCCATGGGGTCGCAAAGAGTTGGACGTGACTGAGTGACTTCACTTTCACTTTCACTTCAAGGGTCCAAGAATAGAGAAGCTGGCTTTGGAGGGAGAGAGTCTGCAATGGCCTCAGTGACCCCACGGAGCTCCCGGTGCCTCTAATACTTACTCCTCCTGGAGCCATAGAATCCTTCTGCTTCCTTCTTGACTCTGCTGAACAGGATTGACTTGGGGGTGTGGAGTCTAAGAAGAATGACACCACTTATTTTAGAATATGAACAAACAAGTGCCCTGGTATATGTCCTTCATAAAGCCCTGTGCTAATTGCCAGAAGGACTCAGAGGTCCATCAGACACTGTCCTTAGCCTTGGGGAGGCTGTGGTCAAATGGGAAAGAGTCCCATACCATCAGTACAAAAATGGGATGGAAAGAGAGTGAGGATGGGGATGGAACACGTGCTCAGCAACCCGTTTGCTAAGTTAGAGCCTGGCGTTGCCATGTAGGAGAGGCTGCTCACACTTAAATCCACGTCAGGGACATGGCCAGCCCTAGGAAGCCCTCTCATGGGCAGGAGGTGAGAAAGAGCACCCTGGCACCCAGCACCTTCTCTGACATTCCTTCCTCTGCCAACAAATCTGACCTTCCCTCTCCCTTCAGGTAAAAATTGGAGGCTTCTATTATTTTGGTATTACTGTGCATTTGTGCATACTAAGCTGCTTCAGTCATGTCCAACTCTGTGTGACTCTATGGACTATAGGCTGCCAGACTTCTTTGTCCATTGGACTTCCCAGGCAAGAATACTAGAGTGGGTTGCGATGCCCTCTTCTAAGGGATCTTCTTGACCCAGGAATCAAACCTGCATCTCCTGCATTTGCAGGCCCTTTCTTTTCCACTAGTATCTTCTGGGAAGCCCCTTTGGTGTTACCATTCTCCCCCAAATATGGAAGCGATACATGCTTATAGAAACAGAAAGAAGGAAAGAAAAACAAATGAACAAAACAACCACCATTCAAAATGACTATTTGAATCTTGGTGAACTTATTCCCAATCATTTTCTGTTTTTAATTTCTTTTAGTGTATATGTGAACACATAGTTTATTTTTAATCCTGATTTTTCATTCAACATGAAAATGAATGCCTTTATAAAAACTCTGTACACAGCAGTCTGTGACTGCATATGTTCTGTTCCATTATAATTTACCTACACATTCCACTATTGTTTAGGTTGTTTCCTAATCTTTTCTGTTATGTATAATTTATAAGAAACATCTTCGTGCCTCAAATGGCATTTCTAAAGCTGATATCTCTTCAAAGATATCCTGTAAGATGTTTTAATAGATAAAGTGTCCTTTGCTCAAATTAGTTTGTTAAAGCCTGGGTTGAAGAAATAAGCATCTTCTGTGCAAGAATTTTCAGAGCCTTTGTACGTGGTGTATTGTGAATCGCCAACAGAGAGGAATACTTCCCATGAAATTAAAAGACGCTTATCAGTGTATGGCAAAACCAATACAATATTGTAAAGTAAAAAAATAAATAAATGATGAAAAAAAAAGAAGACGCTTGCTTCTTGGAAGAAAAGCCATGACCAACCTAGACAGCATATTAAAAAGCAGAGACCTAGCCAACAAAGGTCCATCTAGTCAAAGCTATGGTTTTTCCAGTAGCCACATATGGATGTGAGAGTTGAAGTATAAATAAATCCGAGCGCCAAAGAACCGATGCTTTTGAACTATGGTGTTGGAGAAGACTCTTGAGAGTCCCTTGGACTGCAAGGAGATCAAAGCGGTCAATCCTAAAGGAAATCAGTCTTGAATATTCATTGGATGGACCGATGCTGAAGCTGAAGCCCCAGTACTTGGGCCACCTGATGTGAAGAACTGACTCATTGGAACAGACCCTGATGCTGGAAAAGATTGAAGGCAGGAGGAGAAGCGGATGACAGAGGATGAGATGGTTGGATGGCATCACAGACTCAATGGACATGAGTCTGAGCGAGCTCTGGAAGCTGGTGATGGACAGGGAAGCCTGGTGTGCTGCAGTCCATGGGGTCGCAGAGTTGGACACAAGTGAGCAACTCAACTGAACTGAACACTTACCAGACTTCATGGACCATGGAATCCTTCCTTTTCAAGACTTTACTAGCATGACTGATACTTTTCAACAGAATTAAGATATGGTTTTTTTTTTTTTTTTTGGCAAAAACACATTTGAAATATCTTTCGAACACTTTTAAAATGACTAATGTGTCCCTGATATCAAAATCAGACAGGGTAGATCAAGATAGAAAAACTATGGGTCATTTGCTTTTAAATGCAAATACAATAATCCAAAAGAATATGTTAGCAAATCAATTACAACAGGGTGTAAAATAGATTAAGGATGCAAAGACCCTTCAGCATTGAGAAATGTAGTAATGTAAATTATTACATTGAAAGATTAAGAAAAAAAATCTAGTGATCATCTTAGGTGACATCAAGACAGCCTACAAAATTTCAGATTTATTCTAGATTTAAATGAAAAAGAAAAACTCTTAGAAAATAGCTACAAAATAAAAAACAGCTATAAAATAAAACTTTTTAAATGAAATAGAATACATAATAGAATATAAAATTAATATCTAAATAAGGATATTTGGACTGAAATCAGGAATAAAACAAGGATACCTTCTCTAAGTATCATTATTCTACACCATGTGGAACATCTAGCTATTGCATCCTGGTGGGAAAGTACTTAGTATGTTGATTACAATAATAATTTAGAAATATGTTTCTGTTTAAGCATTCTTGGGAAAATCCAATAACCATTAATTGAATAGAAATCTTTAGTTAAAATTCCATATTAGCTACTTGGCTAAACAAGAAAATTTCTTAAAGGAAAAAGACAAAACAATAATGAAAAATCAAAAGTAAGCACAGACACAGATGAATCAAAATGTAGATAGTTAAAGATTATATTATTATATTAAATTCAACAAACATATAAATAATTAAACACTAACCAAAAATCTTGCAAATTAAGAACCACCGTCCTAGCTAACCTTTAGGTCAAACAGAAAATTAAAGGGAAATAGCAAACCACTTAGAAAACAATGAAGAAACACTTTATTCTAAAAATCTATAATACACATTGAAATGCTTTAAAAAATCAATAGATTTAAGTGTTTAGTTATTAAAGATGAAAAATAAGGAAAGAATAATAGAAACAAGGAAGTAGGAAGGGAACTATAAATAAATGTAGAGAAAGAAAGTGGACATTTATTAATTTAAAAAACAAAGTTAATGAAATAGAAAACCATAGCAGCCAAGATAGTAGAAGGGTAAATTAATCCAAAGGCTGTTTCTTTGGAAAGAACACTTTAAAAAGTGTGATTAAGGAAAATACACGTGATAAAAATGAGCATAGAAATTGAGTCACAGGTAAAAGAGAACTTATTTTAAAAATGAGGAAATATAACATGTAATACTATGGCAATACTTTGAAAATGGAGAGTGAAAAAATTAAGTATAAATTACCTAAATTGGCCTAATAAAAAAGTAGAAACTCTGAATAGACCAGTTACCCAGAAGAAATTGCAAAGCTACTTAAAGATATATTAAGAAACATACAAAGCAAGGTAATTTCACAGCTGAACTCTAACTTTTAAAGATCAGATAAATAAATCCAATATTATGTAAAGTATTCTTGGCCAGAAATAAAGAAATCTTCCCAATTAAATTTATGTAGTTTGCATGCCTTTAATACCAAAATCTGACCAAAAAATTATCAAAAAGAAATTATAGTCTGATTTAACTTATGAAAATCAATGTAAAAAGTCAAAATAGAATTTTTTAGAATCCATCAATGTAGCAAAAGAATATTTTGATATTTTTATTAAAAAACTTTTCATAAGAAGGCAAAACAGGTTCAGCAGCTCTACAATTATCAACACAATCCATTGCATTAGTAAATTAAAGGAGTAAAATCATTTGATCAAATCAACAGATGTTAGAAAAGCAATTGATAAAATATAGTGGTAACTTTATCCCTAATAAAATTTTTAAGTAAAACGGATAGAGAAGTAAATAACTTAATAACTACATTATTTGTTTACTAAATGATTATTTACTAAATTAATAAAGACCATTTAATAAAAATCAATAGCAAATATATTCTATAAGAGGAATATATTAAATAATATCAGTTAAATTAGAAATTAGACGGTGATGCCTTCCATTGCTGTTATTATTAATTGTTGTCCTTAAAGTTTTAGCAGAAGTAATACAAGTATTATGGATTGAATTGTGTTTCCACTGAAAAAATGCTGAAGCCCTAACATGAAGTTCCTGTGAGTCCCATCTTATTTGGAAATAGATTTTTGCAGATGATCAAATTAAAAGGAGGTTGTTAGGACTGGGCCCTAATCCACTACTACCAGTGTCCTTAAAAGAAGGAGAAATTTGGACAAACACGTGTACTCAGGACAGATTTTTTGTGTGTGTCAGGGTGGGGGGGAGTCTCTAAAATCACCGCGGATGGTGACTGCAGCCATGAAATTCAAAAACACTTGCTCCTTGGAAAGAAAGCTGTTACAAACCTAGACAGTGCGGAGACATCACTTTGCCAACAAAAGTCCATGTAGTCAAAGCTATGGATTTTCTAGTAGTCATGTACGGATATGAGAGTTGGATCATAAAGAAGGCTGAGCACTAAAGAATTGATGCTTTTGAACTGTAGTGCTGGAGAAGACTCTTGAGAGTCCCTTGGACTGCAAAGAAATCAAAGCAGTCAATCCTAAGGAAAATCAACGCTGAATATTCATTGGAAAGACTGATGCTGAAGCTGAAGTTCCAATAATTTGGCCATCTGATGTGAAGAGCCAACTCATTGGAAAATTCTGTGATGCTGGAAAAGATTGAGGGCAGGAAGAGAAGGGGACGACAGAGGATGAGATGGTTATGGCATCACCAACTCAATGGATCTGAATTTGAGCAAGCCCCAGGAGATAGCAGGGGAGAGAGGAACCTGACGTGCTACAGTTCATGGGGTCGCAAAGAGGCAGACACAGCTTAATGCCTGAACAACATGCACTCAGGAAGAATGCCATGGAATAGAAAGGCAGAGAAGGGGGTGATGCTTCTGCAAGCGAAGGAACACCCAGGATTGCCAACCAGTCACCAGAAGCTTGGGGACAGGCACGAGAATGATTCTGCCTCCCAACTCAGAAGGACCCAGCCCTGAATCCACCTGCTCTCAGAACTGTCAGACAATGCATTCTGTTTTGTTTTTTTTTTTTTGCCTCTTCCTGCATTCTGTTTTTAAGCCACTCTATAATCCTTTGCTCTGGCAACCCTAGCAAAGTAATGCAACGTGGAAGTTAAATAACAGATATAAGCATTGGAAAAGAAGAGACAACTACCTGTTTTTAATAATGTTACAACCGTATACCCAGAAAACCCCCAAAGATTTTTTTTTTTTGTACTAGAATAATAATACGTAAGGTGTCCTCACACAGATGAAGGCACAACGTGCAGTAGCTCTCCTCTCTTCTCAGTGTGAGCATTGTCTGGATTCCCTCCGTCTGCCCTCCTGATCCGCTGCCCTCGCCTCCTGCCTGGCTCTGCTCTGTGCGTGGACTTCCTTGTCCTCTGGATTCCAGCTGGGTTCAGCCAGTGGGAGTCACTGGTAGGAGGTCAGAGGACAGCAGGCGGGAGAGAGAGGCTGTCTTTCTTTCTGCCGTCTGTGGATGGGCGATGGCGGCTCCTCCCCAGCTAGCCTGTCCCGAAGCTGCAGCTTTCCCTCCAGGTTCTGTAAGCAGCTCCCTGGCAGCCCTCCTGCCTGCTTTGGCTCTCCTTGGTGTGCTTCTCCGCTCACTCACTGGCTTCCCTTACTTATACCCATACCTTTGTGCATACTTTTTTTTCCTTTATTCTAAATATTTTTATTGGAATATAATTTCATCACAGAGCACGGAGCTGAGCGTCCTGTGCTTTATAGCCAGTTCCCACGAGCTAGCTATTTTCCAGGGCTTCCCAGGCGGCACTAGTGGTGAAGAACCCACCGGCAACGCAGGAGACGCCAGAGATGCCCGGGGTAGTGGATATACGTCAGTCCTGATCTCCCAATTTGTCCCACCCTTCCTTTCTCCCACTGTGTCCACATGTCTGCTCCCTGTGTCTGAGTCTCTAGTCCTGCCTTGAAAATAGACCCATCTGTACCATTTGTCTAGATTCCTCATACTTGCATTAATATACGAAATTTGCACTTTCTTGTCAAATATTTTCAGTACGCTACTCCGTATTCCATCCATGTGCTTCTGGCCAGATCACTGCCACAAGCACCTAGAAGTGGAAACTGGAAAATATATTTCGTTCACAACAGTAACAAAATCCACAAATAGTATTTCACAAAAAATGTGCCGTCTCTAAAAGGAGAAAACCAAAGGCACATATTGGATGATAGAAGACAAGAGTTGGACAGATATTCTTTTTGGATTAGAAGACTTCCTGCCATAAAAAGTCAATTCTCCTAAATTAATATATGAAAGTAATCTAATTGCAATTAAAATCTCAATGAGTTGTTTCCAAATTGGATGGAATGTTATTTAAGCTTAAATGGAAGAGTAAGTGCCCCCAGAATAGCTAAGAATGTTACGGAAAAGAACAGTGAGTACACTTCCTCACAAAATAATGGCTCGTGATTTAAGCTCTGCAATCAAGTCAGTGTGGCTTCAGAAAGAGACAACGAGATCAGTGGAACCAAAGAGAGAAGCAAAAATTAGATCTCAGCAAGTACAAAAATATAATAGACTACAAGGTTTCGTTTCAGTGGAAAAAAGATGGATTATTTAATAAATAGTGTCAGTATAATGGATGTCTGAAGGAAGATATTGGATCCTTATTTACCTCACATTAAAAAACGTAATCTAGAAGATTTGAAAGTAAAACAAAACAAAACAAAAAAACTAAAAATTTCAAGAAAATATGGAATTTGTATGCACACCATCTAGGGACTGAAAAGGCCTTCTTAATCACCACTAGAAACCTACAAGTCATAGATTTTAAATTTATACGCATACACACACGTATATATATAGTCTTTAAATTCTAGGAAGACAAACTGGGTTCAGTACACAGTCAACAGTGCGTGTGTGCATGTGTGTGTTTGTGTGCTCAGTGTGTGTGATCAGTCGTGTCCAAGTTTTGTGACTCCATAGACTGTAGCTCACCAGGCTCCTTGGTCCATGGGATTATTTCAGCAAGAATACTGGAATGGGTTGCCATTTCCTCCTTCAGAGATCTTCCCTACCCAGGGATCGAACTGGCATCTCCTGCATTGATAGGGCAGATTCTTTACCACTGAGCCACCTGAGAAGCCCAACAGACAAATGGTAATTTTGTAATGTGTTTGTAATGTATTTAGGTGTCGGTTTGCCCTTAGAGACTCTGGAGGAAAACTGGGGCGGATAGGGGTCTTTCCTCCTGTCCCGGTGTATTCTCGGCTGCTCCTGCTGCATGCAGCGGCCAGTAGTGTGCACGACACCCAGTCGGGACACCCCCTGTGAGTTTCAGCGGCACCACGTCTGTAGGGGGCTGCCAGGAGTTCAGAGGTGTCTCTAGGGATGGAGATCCATGCCAGTCTCGCCGGTCCCGTGCTGCTCCTCCAGGGAAGGAGGAACGAGGACCAGCCCCAGAGTCTTCACTGATGCCCACACTTCCCGTGACCCGGCTGCACACTGTCTCCAAATCTCTGCTCAGGTGCCAGCTCTGCGGTGTCCTCCCTGAGCAGCCTAACATAGCGCGGTCTCCTCCACTCCCTCTGTCACTCCCACTCCCTTCTCTCGCCTCCCCTCTGACTCCCCTGCATTCACACGTTGGTCGTCCATCTGTCCCTCTAGAATGGAAGCTCTGTGAGCAGAGGGATCTGACCTGCTTTGTTCACAACTGTAAACAGCAGTGCCTGGTACATAGCAGGTGTTCAGTAAGTGTTTGTTGAATGAGTGAGTGAATGACTTGACTGCCAGTGGACTATAAAAATTTTAAGCAACTCAAAATTGGGGCTTCCCGGGTGGCTCGGTGGTAAGCAATCTGCCAGCCAGTGCAGGAGATACGGGTTCAATCCCTGGTCTGGGAAGATCCCATGTACCTCGGAGCAGCTAATCCTGTGTGCCTCAACTACTGAGCCTGTGCTCTAGAGCCCAAGCCACTGAGATGAGAAGCCCACGCACTCCAACTAGGGAGAAGTCCCTGTTCTCTGCAATAAGAGAACAGTCCATGCAGCAATGAAAACCCAGGACCGCCAAAACTAAAATAAATAACTCAGATTTTATTATTAATATTGCTAGGGATGAGCGCTGAAGGATATGCCCACATTATAAATTGTCACAACCTTTTTTTTAAGATGCTGTCTGGAAATGTTTATCCCATTCGTGGGAGTCTAATCCACAGAAATAAAAATAGAAGGACATAAGGACACACATAAGAGGATATTTATTTGTGCATTATTTAGCAAAAAAATAAAGGGGGGAAATTAAACCCCATCAGGAGGAGAATGGTTGAATAAATCACGGCACAACCATGTTATGAAATATAATGTGGCAATTTATTATAAAATGAACTAAAGTTATACAAGTTGTTTTGGAGGGATTTGTGTGAGATTCTGTTGAATTCAAAAGGCAAGCCTCAAAAATATGTGTATTCAGACTTAAAGAACCAACTTATGTTGCCAGGGGGAAGAATGGGGAAAAGGAATAGTTAGGGAGTTTGGAACGGACATGTACACACTGCTGTATTTAAAATGGATAATCAACAAGATCCTACTGTATAGCACATGGAATTCTACTCAGTGTTATTCAGCAGCCTGGATGGGAGGGGAGTCTGGGGGAGAATGGAGACATGTATCTGTATGGCTGAGTCCCTTTGCTGTCCACCTAAAACTATCACAGCATTGTTAATCGGCTGTACTCCAATACAAAATAAAAAGGTTTTAAAAAAGAAATATTTGTATAATATATCCTTTGTATATTTTAAGCCTTTAAATCTTTGAAATTATTTTTATTAAAAACTATGCTAATAACATGAGTACCTGCAATGTACTGAGAAATAACGCAAACATACCAAAGAAACAAAATTGTCTCACTCGGGAAAGACGCTACTTCATTAATTATTTATACAGATACAAGGCTGACTTTCCTTATTGAGTAACAAAATGGTTATATACCACAATAGAAGTGTGGAAAAATTCTGAGAGGGTGGTATCCCAAAAATTTTCTTGAGGAGATAACTTGATCTAATGTGGTTTTAAGAGAAATGATAGTTTAGATCAGGAAGAAGCTGGCAAATGGCTAATTTGCTTGCTAAAAAGTTTTTACTTATGTGGGAATATCAGATTCATAGGCGCAGGCACATAAGTTCCGTAAATGAGGGTTATAAAAAGTTCCATAAATCAAGATGATAAGAAATTCATAATAGTAATTATGAATTAAATAATTTGCATCATTAGTATATCATTTTTCAAAAAAGATCTATCAATGCATCTGAAAGTGAAAGTGTTAGTCGCTCACTCACGTCCGACTCTTTGTGACCCATGGACTGTAGCCCACCAGGCTCCTCTGTCTGGAATTCTCCAGGCAAGAATACTGGAGTGGTTCAGTTCAGTTCAGTTCAGTTGCTCAGTTGTGTCCGACTCTTTGCGACCCCATGAACCGCAGTACACCAAGCCTCCCTGTCCATCACCAACTCCCGGAGTCCACCCAAACCCACGTCCATCGAGTTGGTGATGCCATGCAACCATCTCATCCTCTGTCGCCCCCTTCCCCTCCTGCCCTCAGTCTTTCCCAGCATCAGGGACTTTTCAAATGAGACAGCTCTCTGCATCAGGTGGCCAAAGTATTGGAGTTTCAGCTTCAGCATCAGTCCCTCCAATGAACACCCAGGACTGATCTCCTTTAGGATGGACTGGTTGAATCTCCTTGCAGTCCAAGTGACTCTCAAGAGTCTTCTCCAACACCACAGTTCAAAAGCTTCAATTCTTCAGCACTCAGCTTTCTTTATAGTCCAACTCTCACATCCATGACTACTAGTAAAACCATAGCCTTGACTAGATGGACCTTTGTTGGCAAAGTAATGTCTCTGCTTCTGAATATGCTGTCTAGGTTGGTCATAACTTTCCTTCAAAAGAGCAAGCGTCTTAATTTCATGGCAGCAATCACCATCCGCAGTGATTTTGGAGCCCAGATCAATAAAGTCAGCCACTGTTTCCCCATCTATTTGCCATGAAGTGATAGGACCGGATGCCATGATCTTCGTTTTCTGAATGTTGAGCTTTAGGCCAACTACCAATTCCTTCTCCAAGGCATCTTCCTGACCCAGGGATTGAACCCAGATCTTCTGCATTGGTAGCTCAGATGGTAAAGCATCTGCCTACAATGTGGGAGACCTGGGTTCTATCCCTGGGTCAGGAAGATGCCTTGGAGAAGGAAACGGCAACCCACTCCAGTATTCACGCCTGAAAAATCCCATGGATTTGGGGAGTCTGGTGGGCTACAATCCATGGGCTCGCAAAGAGTCGGACACGACTGAGCGACTTCACTTCACTTCACTTCTGCGTTGCGGACAGATTCTTTACCACCTGAGTCACCAGGGAAGCCCCATTAATGCATCTACTGAAGAATTACATTTGATGTAATAGGTTGCATGCATTCAGACATAATCTAGCTTGAAAAACTCCTGCAATGTAGCAATCCCTAATAAACCAAGAGACATAGGATAAGCAAAGAAAATTGTCATCTATTCGTAGTTGTAAGGAAAGAAATTGAATTGTTTGTACAGTCAACTGTTCCTAATGTCTCCAAACTTCATCTTCTCATCAACAGGTGTATTTGAGAATAGAGGATTATGCAAATCTTGATGAGGGGTACCTCGAGCTATTTCACAAGGAGAGTCAATATTCACTGAAGATGGAAGTAATTAATTAACTGCTTTTAAAAATCTCAAACTTATGGACAAATTACAAGTATGATATAGATAACTCTTTTTATGAACCATTTCAGAGAAAGTTATCTACATGATGCTCCAAATTTAGTATATATTGTGTATTCCTACAAAAAAAGATGTTCTCCAACATAAATATATTTCAAATAAAAAATCAGGAAATTAACATTGATATAATACTATTATCTGACCCTCAGACAGTATTAAAGGCTTCCAAATTATCCCAATAGTGTTTTTATAGAAAAAGGATCCAGTTTAGAATCATAGGTTAAGCGTAATTGTCACCCATCACTTCATGGCAAATAGATGGGGAAACAGTGACAGACTTTATTTTTTTGGGCTCCAAAATCACTGCAGATGGTGACTGCAGCCATGAAATTAAAAGACACTTGCTCCTTGGAAGAAAAGTTACGACCAACCTAGACAGCATATTAAAAAGCAGATACATTACTTTGCCAACAAAAGTCAGCCTAGTCAAAGCTATGGTTTTTTCAGTAGTCACATATGGATGTGAGAGTTGGACTATAAAGAAAGCTGAATGCCAAAGAATTGATGCTCTTGAACTGTGGTGTTGGAGAAGACGCTTGAGAGTCCCTTGGACTGCAAGGAATTCCAACCAGTCCATACTAAAGGAAGTCAGACCTGAATATTCATTAAAAGGACTGATGCTAAAGCTGAAACTCCAATCCTTTGGCCACCTGATGCAAAGAACTGACTCACTGGAAAAGACCCTGATGTTGGGAAAGATTGAAGGTGGGAGGAAAAGGGGACGACAGAGGATGAGATGATTGGATGGCATCACCAACTCAATGGACATGAGTTTGAGTAAACTCTGGGAGTTGGTGATGGCCAGGGAGGCGTGCTGCAGTCCATGGGCCTGCAAAGAGTCAGACATGACTGAGCGACTAAACTGAACTGAACTGAACTGACTTTTTAAAGATTACAGACCAGTTATTTTGTGGAATTTCCCTCCATTTGGGTTTCCTATTTCCTCATGATTAGATTCACAGTACATATCTGTGACAAGAATACCACAGGCATGATGCTATGTTCTTCTGTTGGATCCTACGAGATGGCAGACAATCTCAATTTGTCCCATTACTGATGCTTAATTTGATCCTTTGATTAAAGTGGAGTCTGCCAGCCTTCTCCTCTGTAGAAGTTCTCTTTTTCTGCTTGTAATTAATAAGCATTTTGTGGGGAGGTATTTTGAGACTATGTAGACATCCAATTCATCATCAAAATTTTAATTTACTCATTCGTTTATTTACATCACTGTGAACTCACTTTCATATTCTATTAGATGGGTTATAATTCATTGCTAAAATTATTTAGTTTGATCCTCAAATTATACCAGATTTGGCCAATGAGAACTCCTTCAGTCTGGTTCCTGTCCTTTTGACTTGTCCTCATCATTCTTAAAGCACTTTCTTACTTCTGGGCACAAAAAGAAACTCCAAGCTTGTTTTGTTATTTGTCTGTATCAGCCATGGAATCAGCCACTTCTCCAAGGTGCCTCAGTTTCTTTTAGTAAAAAAATGGTATTTAGAGACCAATATCTGAATGCTAGGTGTGCTCAATGCTATTGAGATGGCCCTGCCTCTTGGTCCTTCTGCTGGACAGAATTAGGAAATATGTCATATACATATACATATTTACACCGTTTTTTTTCTATATACATCTGCTGCTGCTGCTGTGACATGTAAGTCGCTTCAGTCATGTCTGACTCTGTGCGACCCCATAGACGGCAGCCTACCAGGCTCCCCCATCCCTGGGATTCTCCAGGTAAGAACACTGGAGTGGGCTGCCATTTCCTTTTCCACTATATACATCTATATTTATTGAAAACCATGTGTTCACATCAACACATGAAGATTTTAACTTTCTTCTTTCCCATAATTGTAACTCCCTTCTCAGACAATGAGAAACCTAGTTCCTATTATTCTTAGTATTTAATTCATCAGACTCTGAAGTGAATGCCATCTTCACTCACACACTGACACTCTTCATCAGCCCATCTCCACCCGCTCCCCTCCATGAAGATTCCCCCTTTTCCTCATCCCGACATCTGTACTGAGCAGCTACATTCCTGGAAGTACAGATGCCCCCCTCATGCCAGTCAGGTGCAAATGCAAACCCCTGCTCTGGGACACTGTAGCTCCCCCTACCACCCACAGATGCCTTTTTGCTCAAGTCCACTGACCACTTTCTCTGCACAAGACTATTATCAACTTTGTTACCCGTTCATACAGCCTTAGTTAGATGCTGTAAACTAAGGAAACTTTCTGGGGACTGCATTGTCCCAGAAAGGTGAGGGAGTGATGGAGCCTTCTAATATGGCCTGGGGGAGACAGTCCACTCCCCTGCTCCACGTGGCCTCCCAGAATGAAAGTTGTCACCCTGCTATGGGTGTAATATAAATGTGAGCAGGCAGCTGCTCTTGTGCCCTGGGAAGCCTGCACAAAAGGCCTTGGTAACCTTCACAGCCGTCCCCATCACAAATGCCGCCTTGCCCAATCCACTCTTTCGGAAGCTGGGCTGAAGACAGAAATTCCAGAGTGCACCCGCCACACTTGCCATGCAGTGGAATAGCACCTCCTCCCTACTGCCACCTCCCACCCGAGGGGTTTGAACCTTCCCGCTGTCTCACTGTGCACCGTTGAGAGACTAGTGAACTGAGAAGAAAAAGGCTTTTCTTGACTATAGATCTAGTATTTTAAATAAGACTAAAAACATCATTGTCTTTTGCCATTAAATGACTGAAGGTGAAACTCAGTGCACTTATAATGTATCAAGGAGAGTAATTATGAGATAATCTAATTGCTAAATCATCCTGTCTAAATTAGAAACTGTTGAAAGCAGAGTCTGTGCTCATAAACATTTAATATTTTATACTAATTTTTATTTTATGCCTTCAATAAAAATGATTTAACAGTGTTGTCTTATATTTGAAAGGTTTGGAAATGCCTGCTACATTTTTGGCTCTCTGACACTTACTCAGAAGATGGCATTACTCAGCTTTCTTTTTCTTAACATTTCAATGATAATGATATGGTGAGGAGGAAAACGCGACACACTCTGGGAACTTAAATAACTGTGAGAACATTCCAGTCCCAGGTTGAGATTTGTTCACACGGAACCCGAGGTGTGAGTTTGTCACAGCATCTGCAGCTCGCTGATGCTCAGGAATCATCTTTTGTTTTGAAAACAGTCACACACGCTCCCTCTCCAGAGGCTTCCAGGGCAGGGCTCTCGTCTTCCCGGTGTTTCTGAGACTCTCTCAGACATAAGGAGCATTCCAGCAGCTCGAAGCCAGGCCTCAGGGGCACCCAGGCATGGTTTAGAACCCAGCCGAATGAGGCGCTGATACTATACGGCACCTCTTTTTTATGTTTTAGAGATTTTTTTTTTTTTTTTTTTAAGCTCCTCAAATCCGGGTCATTTTTTTTTTTATTTGTGTCTATCTGTGTCAGCTTTCAATTTTTTTTTTTTTTTAACCTAGCTGTGGTGGGGGAATCGAGTGCCTGGAGCACACCCACCACAGCGTGGAGGCATCGCCCTGGCTGGGGGAGGAGAAAGACAGTGGTGCTCCAGCTTCCTCGGCTCAGACTGGAGAGCCGCCCGCAGCCTCTGCAGCTCGCAGCCTCTGCAGCTCGCAGCCTCTGCAGCTCGCAGCCTCTGCAGATCGCAGCCTCTGCAGATCTCGGCCCCGGGCTCCCTCGAGGACTCCTCCGGCGCAGGCTCCTCCCGGGAGCCGTGTTGGATCACCACAGCGGAAGCAAACCTGCCCTCCTTCTAAGAGTCGCTGTTTTCTGGTGCCTTCCTAACGGCTCACCACCTTGAGCAAATCGAGACTCCTGACCTTTGTGCCATCTTCTGATCTCTTTGGGTAGGTAACACTAAGTTATTCGAAGGCAGGCACTCAATGGGATTCAAGCTTGAGTTTCTCACCATGCCTCAGTAGCACAAAAACAGGTATTGAATGAGTAAAGGAAAGGAGAGAATCAGACAGAATGAAGTTTCAGAGGGCAAAGCCTACATGCAATACGCAGGTATCACAGCGGCTACAGCTTTAACAGTTAGTTGTGTGTATCTGTAAAGTCGCTCAGTCGTGTCCGACTCTTTGCGACCCCGTGGACTGTAACCTACTAGGTTTCTCTGTCCATGGGATTCTCCAGGCAAGAATACTGGAGTGGATTGCCATTTCCTTCTCCAGGGGATCTTCCCGACCCAGGGATCGAACCAGGGTCTCCCGCATTGGAGGCAGACGCTTTAACCTCTGAGCCACCAGGGAAGCCCCTAACAGTTAGTTACAGTTGTCTTTATTTTAATTTTTAATGTTGATTTATAATGTAGTATTTTTTAATTTTTGGCTGCACCCTGCGACACGTGGGGTCTTAGTTCCCTGACCAGGGATCAAACCCACACCCCCTGCATTGGAAGGCCAAGTCTCAACGCACTGGACTCCAGAGGAGTCCCAGGTGCAGTTGTCTTAAGAATGAGGAAGCCGAGCTAATGGAGAGGATGAGGTCTAACCAGGCAGGACGGACATTGTGCTCAAATTCCCCTCTGGCCTTGGCTATAATACACTTAGGTTCTCCTGAGATTCTGTAGCTTGGAGACGCCTGTGAAGAATCAGAGACGTTGCGGTCTTGGCTTCATTGTCAGGAACAGCTCAGGGCTGGGATGTGAAATGTTGAAGTAAAAACTCAAAGCTTTCAAGAAAGAAGAAGA
Organism: Cephalophus harveyi; assembly: GCA_006410635.1. Classification (NCBI taxonomy): domain Eukaryota; kingdom Metazoa; phylum Chordata; class Mammalia; order Artiodactyla; family Bovidae; genus Cephalophus; species Cephalophus harveyi. The sequence continues at coordinate 254,806 of SJYT01034388.1, forward strand.
CAGAGGCGGATGAGAACACAGCAATGAGGCCAGAGAGACCATCGGCCACACCTCCGGCCGCGCTTGGCCCACGTGCTCCCTCCAGCCCCACCTGGGCAGCCACGTACCAGCCTCTACAACGTCAGTAACACACGTCCCGGACAGCCACTCCATCAGTTAGGCGATGCCCACCGCCCCAAAGCCTGCCCGGCCACAGTGTGACTCGCTGGGATCAAGGGCCTCCTTTTCTCTCCTCTCGATTGTGCGGAGCGGTTCTTTGGCCTCGGGCTTCCTTTCATAGAGCCTGGTTGTGGATGGTCTCCAGCGTCTCTCCTCCGTGCTTACAAAAGAACCGGGCTGAGAGGGCAAATTGGGACCAGAAAGTTTTTTTGGAACTTCTTTTGGCGACAAGCCTAAAAGGCCATTAAAGCTAAAAGTCATGTAATTTTTCTGCTGGGCAGAGAATGGAGTGAGGATCTGGTTCTATTTATGAAGTAAGATTCCTGCCTTTGTAGGAAGTTTGTGGTAGAAACAACTCATTTTGTGTTTTCAGTTTAAAAATGATTTCCTCTGTTCTGCTAGGTGAATAAATAATTGTGCTCCATTATGATAGAGATAATCATTTTGTTCACATATGAGACCCTCTGGAAACAACAGATGATAAAGGATCAAGGCTGGGTATTAGGAAGTCTTAAACTTTTTCAAGTGTGTATCTTCGAAGAATGTTAAAGAATAAAGACATCCGGTAAAGGTCAAATTCGTGTTCTTATTTAAGGACTGTGTTCATTTGACATTTTGGTTGAGGAAAGACAGTTTCTCTGCTACTCAGAGAGGAAGTAAAATTTGTCTAATGGCAGCTGTAGTGCGGCTGTTAAACAAAGGCCTGATATTCATTTCCTCTCTGTTCTAAATCATTGGAAGTGGATGGATGGCTTTGCCAGATGAAGGAAGACAACAGTAAAGGAAAATAAAACAGGTCCCTATTCACGAAGACACAAACACAAAAACCATTTCAAATGAAACGTGCTTGACGGACATCTTTAGTTTTAACATTCATATATAATTATGCAACCTGAAAAAATGGCTTTGGAGGATAAAGTGAAAGTTGCTCGGTCATGTCCGACTCTTTGCAGCCCCATAGACTATACAATCCACGGAATTCTCCAGGCCAGAATACTGGAGTGGGTAGCCTTTCCCTTCTCCAGGGGATCTTCCCAACCCAGGGATTAAACCCAAGTCTCCCACATTGCAGGCAGATTCTTTACCAGCGCAGCCACAAGGGAAGGATAAACAGGAAACAAAAAACAGTGGCAGAAATTCCTACAGACCTCAAATTTTGTGTTGGCTTGGAGGAATAAAGGGCTTGATGAAGACTGTCTTGTGAGTTCGGACTGCTTGACATGACTGATACTATTCAGTGATGGTCAATCATTTAAACCAGTGGAAGGCCTCAGAGAGAAATGTTGTTGTCAAAAGGAACCTTGATTGTTTTCTACACCTCTTCCAGCCACTTAATCACTGGCACAGAGGCATCGGGGTGTTCAGAAGTCCTGCCCACGGTGACCGTCAGGCTGAGAAGCTGCTGCTGGGCACAAGGACAGGCCCGGGAGTCCCAGCCTCTGCTGGTCTCTGAGCACTGTCCAGCATTGCCCCACCTGCCCACCTCAGACACCATCTGTCTTGCTGTTGCCCACACCAAAGTCCTCCCAGCCTCTTGAGCAGCCACGGGAGCAAGCACAATGCTGCTGAGCTTAATTCATCTTCCTCTTACAAACTGTGTTTAGGGCTGGCTAGCAAAGATCAATGCTCCTCCAGCGTGCTTTGGACCAGAGAGGAAATGAGCAGAGGGGTTTTCAGTTCACCACAGCTGTAACTGTCTCCGTACAACTCTGTCTTCCCTGCCCTGACCCACAGCGGGCCCCTCATTTGGACCATGGCTGGCATTGGTGGGTTGAATTCTGTCTAAGAATCACCTGCCCACTTGCCCGTTTGTTGGCAGCTGAGATATTATTTTACAGGGCCCTTATTGTAAAATCTTTACTATCCATTTATTATAAATTACTACTGGTACATTTTCAAGTTGCCAGAAAAATTCTCTTCTATAAGGCTACTGGCGTATCTTTAAAAAACTATGATCTAAACATTCATTTAAATATTTACAGGAGTAAAGTAGGAAACGATTGCTGCGAAAGTGGTGACTTTGAATGCGATTTTTAAAAATTTGGTTTATCCCAACTTTTTAAAGAGTATATGCTGCATATATTGTTGATACATATATGAGATGAGATTTTTCCTTCATGAAAGAAAAGAACCGGAAAGAGTTCAGAAGCTATAGTAGTTATTGTTGTTGTTTGGTCACTAAGTCATGTCCGACTTTTTTACAACACCATGGACTAGCCTGCCAGATTTGTCTGTCCATGGGATTTCCCAAGCAAGAATACTGGAGTGGGTTGCCATTCCCTTCTCCAGGGGATCTTCCCAACCCAGGGATCGACCCGTGTCGACTGCATCTGCTGAATTGGCAGGCAGATTCTTTACCACTGAGCCACGTGGGAAGCCCAAGAGTTCAGAAGGCAGAATTTTAGTTAAGCAAGTACTTCAGGAATGTGAAAGCTGCTATGTGTTGGAGGGAGAAGAAAGGGAGAGGGAATGAAAATATCTTGCTCAGCTAAAAGGAGAATCAGCTCTGAGTTTTGCTTGAGATGACACCCGTGCACCTCATTACTATAGAAAACAGCTTTCATTAGCATACAAGGACCTGGGGTTGCCATAACAAAGGGGACTTTGGTCAATAACTCGATGTCTTATTTTATTGGGATTTCTGAAAAGCATACGTTTTTGTAAACTCTTAGTGTTATCTTCTGACTGTTGCTGGTTAGTGCTTAGTGGTGTCCGACTCTTTGTGAGTCAGACTGTCCGTGAAAATAAGCGAGACTGTTTTGTTTCTGTCCATGGAATTCACTAGGCAGGAATACTGGAGTGGGTTGCCATTCCCTTCTCCAGGGGATCTTCACAACCCAGGAATCGAACCCCAGTCGCCTGCACTGCAGGTAGATTATTGTCTGTGCTTCTAGGGAAGACTACTAACCACTAAATGTGTCAGAGTCGAGGATAAAAGAGATTCTTCCACCTGCACCTCTTTAAAATTCAGAGGTAAAGTTCTCATCCCTGGTGGCTCAGCTAATAAAGAATCCACCTGCAATGGGAGAGACTTGAGTGTGATCTCTGGGTTGGGAAGATCCCCTGGAAAAGGGAAAGGTTACCCACCTAGTATTCTGGCCTGGAGAATTCCATGGACAGAGGAGCCTGGCAGGCTACAGTTCCTGGGGTCACACAGAGTTGGACATGACTGAGCAACTTTTCGATTTCAAAGTCCTCATACTGTGAGAGTCTGTGACTCTGTTTTAAGAAAATGCTGGGACCGGGAAGGAGTCAGGCTTCCAGGGCACATGGTTAATGATTTGGGACCTTAGAGGAGCACTTCATTATAAATAAAAGGCAGTTCTCATATTCTAGTAAATACATTGAAATGCTTTCTAAAATCCCTCTACCTCTAAGATTCCCAAATTCATCGTATAATTTATCGTTGTTTGTTGTTTGAGTGAGCAAAAGAGGCCTTTATTTTTTATTTTTTCATTTTTTAAATTCAATAACCCAGTGCAAAAAAATCCTATGCATTCTAACCTATTTGGTCTCTCACAAAGCCCTTTAATTTGAAAGAAAATGAAGAATTATAGAGATCCACCAAAAATTTTTTAATGCAAAATGAGCGAGACTGTTTTGTTTCTGCTACTGGTGCAATATTTTCTCACGGTTATGCTCTTGAAACATGAATCTGTGATAGTTTAAGAGCTGAATACATAATTTAATACTGCCCAAGGCCAGCATTAGCTAAAGCAGATGTTTGTGAAAGATGCATGTCTTTATTGGAGGTTTGAGCTGCCCTAATTCGGTCCATTTCACTCTGCCTCACTTTCAGGGCTCACCATATCCTCTCTTCTGCAATGGCAGAGACTAGTAACACACACCCCATTTAAAGGTAGCTCAGGAGAGGCCACTATACACCATGATGAAGTACCCTAAACACAGAAGAGGTTGTCTTTGGGGGCTGTTAACACATCACTGAATCCCTGAATCTCACAGCAGGAAGACCCTCAGAATGTTACTGGTTCAACGTGATGCTTGGATTCTCTGCAATGTCCCGGCCACACAGCTGAACTCTGTGGTGACGGGGACTCTCAAGGTCACACATTTGCTCTGTGACTGCATAGCTCTCACAAGGAAGCAGTTGGAGGGTGGTGACTAGGAGCACCCGTGTAGGAATCCCAGCCCCGCCCCGTCCTCCCTGTGTGACTTCGGGCTAGGTCCTGTAACCTCTCTCTTTCCTCATGGCAGTAACCACATAGGGTTGTTCTGAGGATCCAATGAGACAACGGATATAAAACCCTTAACACAGTGTCTAGCGTATTGTAAGGACTAAGTGGAAGCCATTTTAATAATTTAAATTTTAGTCAGTGTCCTTTGCACTGGATTTCCAACCTCTGATTCCGGTTCTGCCCCCATAGCTGAGCCAGCTGCTAATCTCTCTCCCATGTGCCTGTCGGCCTGGTATTTGAACATGTTCATCATTTTCACCTCTTTTCCCTCCATCCTTTGGATTCTTGGTTACAATCACCCCTCATCACTGACATTTCTCCGAATGCCCGATGTTCCCTCTCAGCCTGGACTTCCTCTTCTGTCACTTCCAAACCTCTTTGGCCTGATAAAATCCAGCTCCTCCTTCAGATCTCAACTAAGATGTCCCTTCTGCCTGAAGCCTTCCCTGGTCCCTGATGTATCTTCCAGAACCAACTGTTTCTTATTTATCCCAAACACTACCTTCAGTGTCGCAAGAAGAGGAAGATACAGGGAAAGAATTAGGCAGGAGTGGAGGGGGCAGAAACCCATATGGATCATGACTTGAAAAAAAGTAACCCTGCAGCAATGTGGACGCAGAACTGAAGTCACTAACAGAGCTTATACTACTAATGTCATGTTTGGACGGGGCAGTGACTTTACCTCTTAATGGCTGAAAGCGTTGGTCTCCAGGAGGCGGGGTCAGTGTCTGCTTCATCCTCATCTCCAGGCCCTAGCACAGTGCTGCTCGCTAGATATTTCTTAAACATGTTTGTCATCATTTCTGAGAGTTTACATTTTCCATTTTCCAACATGCTCCTCCGGACAAACTCAGGGAGCCAACAGAGCCGTTTTCTTGTCTTTGCAGCGGAATCAATCGGGAACTCGGGAGCAGTGGCTCATGAGAGCCAAATTCAGTCCTAGCTCTTCAGAGCAGGACTCTCCCATGAACTAAGTGTCTCTCCCTGTCTTCCCCACTGAGCACAGGGAAGGCGCCACACTTCACAAACGGGAAGTAACGCTGATCAAATAGATGCCTGCACAGACCCTTCCTCTCGTGAGGGAAAGCAGGATTATATCTGTCATCTTTATTCACACGGATGGTAAAGGCAGGAAGGCAGATCTCTGAGATCATGGAGTGAGAAGAGGTCGGAGGGCGCTCTGTGCCCCGCCGCCCCCTCCCCCAGCTCAGCCTAACTCTTGGCCTTGGTCTCAGTGTTACATTGTCATCTGAGGAACCATAGCTCGCTCCTCGTATAGCACCTGGTGTTGGTTATGCCTACTAGCGCAGCTGTCTCCTCTTAGCTAGGATGATTCCTTGGCTCTTCTAGGAAACAAGCAAAAGTGGGGCCTTTTCTGTTTGAAGGCACCTCACTCAGCCTTTGCAGTGAGGTGGAGTTGTTTTTGTTGTTCATTCGCTAAGTTGTGTCCGACTTTCTGCAACCCCATGGACTGCAGCACGCCAGGCTTCTCTGTCCTCCACTGTCTCTCGGAGTTTGCTCAAACTCATGTCCATTGAGCTGGTGATGCCATCCAACCATCCCATCCTCTGTCTCCCCTTTCTCCTCTCGCCCTCCATCTTTCAAGGCAAGAATACTGGAGTGGGTTGCCATTCCCTTCTCCAGGGGATCTTCCCAACCCAGGGATCGACCCGTGTCGACTGCATCTGCTGAATTGGCAGGCAGATTCTTTACCACTGAGCCACGTGGGAAGCCCAAGAGTTCAGAAGGCAGAATTTTAGTTAAGCAAGTACTTCAGGAATGTGAAAGCTGCTATGTGTTGGAGGGAGAAGAAAGGGAGAGGGAATGAAAATATCTTGCTCAGCTAAAAGGAGAATCAGCTCTGAGTTTTGCTTGAGATGACACCCGTGCACCTCATTACTATAGAAAACAGCTTTCATTAGCATACAAGGACCTGGGGTTGCCATAACAAAGGGGACTTTGGTCAATAACTCGATGTCTTATTTTATTGGGATTTCTGAAAAGCATACGTTTTTGTAAACTCTTAGTGTTATCTTCTGACTGTTGCTGGTTAGTGCTTAGTGGTGTCCGACTCTTTGTGAGTCAGACTGTCCGTGAAAATAAGCGAGACTGTTTTGTTTCTGTCCATGGAATTCACTAGGCAGGAATACTGGAGTGGGTTGCCATTCCCTTCTCCAGGGGATCTTCACAACCCAGGAATCGAACCCCAGTCGCCTGCACTGCAGGTAGATTATTGTCTGTGCTTCTAGGGAAGACTACTAACCACTAAATGTGTCAGAGTCGAGGATAAAAGAGATTCTTCCACCTGCACCTCTTTAAAATTCAGAGGTAAAGTTCTCATCCCTGGTGGCTCAGCTAATAAAGAATCCACCTGCAATGGGAGAGACTTGAGTGTGATCTCTGGGTTGGGAAGATCCCCTGGAAAAGGGAAAGGTTACCCACCTAGTATTCTGGCCTGGAGAATTCCATGGACAGAGGAGCCTGGCAGGCTACAGTTCCTGGGGTCACACAGAGTTGGACATGACTGAGCAACTTTTCGATTTCAAAGTCCTCATACTGTGAGAGTCTGTGACTCTGTTTTAAGAAAATGCTGGGACCGGGAAGGAGTCAGGCTTCCAGGGCACATGGTTAATGATTTGGGACCTTAGAGGAGCACTTCATTATAAATAAAAGGCAGTTCTCATATTCTAGTAAATACATTGAAATGCTTTCTAAAATCCCTCTACCTCTAAGATTCCCAAATTCATCATATAATTTATCGTTGTTTGTTGTTTGAGTGAGCAAAAGAGGCCTTTATTTTTTATTTTTTCATTTTTTAAATTCAATAACCCAGTGCAAAAAAATCCTATGCATTCTAACCGATTTGGTCTCTCACAAAGCCCTTTAATTTGAAAGAAAATGAAGAATTATAGAGATCCACCAAAAATTTTTTAATGCAAAATGAGCGAGACTGTTTTGTTTCTGCTACTGGTGCAATATTTTCTCACGGTTATGCTCTTGAAACATGAATCTGTGATAGTTTAAGAGCTGAATACATAATTTAATACTGCCCAAGGCCAGCATTAGCTAAAGCAGATGTTTGTGAAAGATGTATGTCTTTATTGGAGGTTTGAGCTGCCCTAATTCGGTCCATTTCACTCTGCCTCACTTTCAGGGCTCACCATATCCTCTCTTCTGCAATGGCAGAGACTAGTAACACACACCCCATTTAAAGGTAGCTCAGGAGAGGCCACTATACACCATGATGAAGTACCCTAAACACAGAAGAGGTTGTCTTTGGGGGCTGTTAACACATCACTGAATCCCTGAATCTCACAGCAGGAAGACCCTCAGAATGTTACTGGTTCAACTTGATGCTTGGATTCTCTGCAATGTCCCGGCCACACAGCTGAACTCTGTGGTGACGGGGACTCTCAAGGTCACACATTTGCTCTGTGACTGCATAGCTCTCACAAGGAAGCAGTTGGAGGGTGGTGACTAGGAGCACCCGTGTAGGAATCCCAGCCCCGCCCCGTCCTCCCTGTGTGACTTCGGGCTAGGTCCTGTAACCTCTCTCTTTCCTCATGGCAGTAACCACATAGGGTTGTTCTGAGGATCCAATGAGACAACGGATATAAAACCCTTAACACAGTGTCTAGCGTATTGTAAGGACTAAGTGGAAGCCATTTTAATAATTTAAATTTTAGTCAGTGTCCTTTGCACTGGATTTCCAACCTCTGATTCCGGTTCTGCCCCCATAGCTGAGCCAGCTGCTAATCTCTCTCCCATGTGCCTGTCGGCCTGGTATTTGAACATGTTCATCATTTTCACCTCTTTTCCCTCCATCCTTTGGATTCTTGGTTACAATCACCCCTCATCACTGACATTTCTCCGAATGCCCGATGTTCCCTCTCAGCCTGGACTTCCTCTTCTGTCACTTCCAAACCTCTTTGGCCTGATAAAATCCAGCTCCTCCTTCAGATCTCAACTAAGATGTCCCTTCTGCCTGAAGCCTTCCCTGGTCCCTGATGTATCTTCCAGAACCAACTGTTTCTTATTTATCCCAAACACTACCTTCAGTGTCGCAAGAAGAGGAAGATACAGGGAAAGAATTAGGCAGGAGTGGAGGGGGCAGAAACCCATATGGATCATGACTTGAAAAAAAGTAACCCTGCAGCAATGTGGACGCAGAACTGAAGTCACTAACAGAGCTTATACTACTAATGTCATGTTTGGACGGGGCAGTGACTTTACCTCTTAATGGCTGAAAGCGTTGGTCTCCAGGAGGCGGGGTCAGTGTCTGCTTCATCCTCATCTCCAGGCCCTAGCACAGTGCTGCTCGCTAGATATTTCTTAAACATGTTTGTCATCATTTCTGAGAGTTTACATTTTCCATTTTCCAACATGCTCCTCCGGACAAACTCAGGGAGCCAACAGAGCCGTTTTCTTGTCTTTGCAGCGGAATCAATCGGGAACTCGGGAGCAGTGGCTCATGAGAGCCAAATTCAGTCCTAGCTCTTCAGAGCAGGACTCTCCCATGAACTAAGTGTCTCTCCCTGTCTTCCCCACTGAGCACAGGGAAGGCGCCACACTTCACAAACGGGAAGTAACGCTGATCAAATAGATGCCTGCACAGACCCTTCCTCTCGTGAGGGAAAGCAGGATTATATCTGTCATCTTTATTCACACGGATGGTAAAGGCAGGAAGGCAGATCTCTGAGATCATGGAGTGAGAAGAGGTCGGAGGGCGCTCTGTGCCCCGCCGCCCCCTCCCCCAGCTCAGCCTAACTCTTGGCCTTGGTCTCAGTGTTACATTGTCATCTGAGGAACCATAGCTCGCTCCTCGTATAGCACCTGGTGTTGGTTATGCCTACTAGCGCAGCTGTCTCCTCTTAGCTAGGATGATTCCTTGGCTCTTCTAGGAAACAAGCAAAAGTGGGGCCTTTTCTGTTTGAAGGCACCTCACTCAGCCTTTGCAGTGAGGTGGAGTTGTTTTTGTTGTTCATTCGCTAAGTTGTGTCCGACTTTCTGCAACCCCATGGACTGCAGCACGCCAGGCTTCTCTGTCCTCCACTGTCTCTCGGAGTTTGCTCAAACTCATGTCCATTGAGCTGGTGATGCCATCCAACCATCCCATCCTCTGTCTCCCCTTTCTCCTCTCGCCCTCCATCTTTCCCAGCATCAGGGTCTTTTCCAGTGAGTCGGCTGTTCACATCAGGTGGCCAGGCCTCCTTACAAAGTCCAGCCTGAATTTAGGAAAAGGCCTCCAACTTCCTTTGCTTTCTGGAAAGACACACCCTGAGCTGATCCAGAACACTGAGTGCTTTTCCAAGTGTCTGAAAACAGTTGGAGAGACTTTTGAGGAAGGCCAGACAAACAACCATTTAGTCCTTTTCTTTCTTCCATCTCCAGTCTCCCCCTTGGGTGTATTAAGCCCAAGCCAGGGACAACCCCGGCCAAATCTCAGGCTAGAATCCACAGCTGTGCTTTGCTGGTGCTGAGACCCAAATGAAGAGCAGTGATGAGGCCGGCCGGGAGGGGTTATGGAGACAGGCATAAACAGGCCACATGCCCAGCAGGGAGACTGAACCGAGAGCCCCAACTCACCGGCCCAGAAGTCTGCTTGGAAGCTCAGGCTACCCTGGAATCCTCCATCGTGCCAGCCACCCCTGTGGATGCACTTAGCCCAGAGACAGGAGGGTGGGAAGGGAATCAGCCTGGTTGAAGGAGGCACCATGATGAGCTCCAAGCCTGGTGAGAAAGCGGAGCTCACAGCAGTGCCGCCTAGACGGGTTTCGAGCCTTTATCTTGGGAATTCTAAAATCAACATGACAGGGATGATGGTATCTGACTCCTGAGCTAACAAAGGCAAGGAAAGAAACCACAGGACTTCAGGAAGGAAGGGGTTTTACCACCGCGAGACTTATTTTTACAGGAGCCTTTGCCAGTCTGCTCTATGAAATCTGCCTGAGCTTTAACAGAAATTTCAAATTTACTCACCTGAGTTAGACTCCAAATCAGTGTCCTGAAGTATTGCTTTTGAGTCATTTGTCAAGATCACATATGTGCCTTTTCCAGATGCTATGCAAGAGCCATTTGAACTATAGTAAACGTAGACACACTCATTGATGGATTGATAGACAACATGGAACAAGGTAAAAGATTTTTTAAATTTTATAAAAGTAGTTATCCTGTTTATAGGTAAAGGGCTTCGTGCTTAGTTTAACTAATTCTCCTTTTACCACAAGAAATGACTTTGGAGTTTTGCTCACTGTAGTTGGAGTAGGAATGAGTCAAAATGAGCCAAATACCACATTGGCATAAACTAAACAAAGAAGGCTAGAGGCTTCATGGAATTTGAGGAAAGTAAGCTCTATCGCTTGCAAAATACTAAGTTGTTAGAGGGCAACATTTGATCTGCAAGGTCTGGGGGCTTACAGAGAAGCCGGCACACGTAGTTCTGTGATCTCCAGAGTGGAGCCGAGATTACAGAGCTTGTGGTGGAAACTGTAACATATCCCCAGCTTCCTTTTTTCTGGGAAATAATTTTACATTATGACTGTTTGTGACTAAAATGTAGTTCTATTGCACAATATCACCCTCAGAGCCATCTTCCTCTGTGTCCAGGCTGCTGAATTACATCTCCAATATGCCTTCAGGCTTATTACATACAATTAGGAAATCTTCTTAAGTAGCTCATTTTTCCCCCAAATATGTAATTTTGGCTGAATGATATTAAGGGGCTTAAAAAAAAAAGATACCATTACATTAACTGAAATTATTACTATTTTAATTTGCCTGCGAAGCCTTTATTTCAAGTATCATTTCGTATAACTTGTAACTTGGTGGTTATCATAATCCTGATAGAATTTTAGCTACTTGATAGCCTGAGACATTTGGGGGGAAATCATTCCCCAAAGAAGATCAGTTTAATGAGCACTTCTGGTGTTAACTGTGAACCGCTATTTTCCACACTCTTAAAGCACGTGACGAAACCAGGGACTTCTGCCACCTTTTTAAATGTAACACCTGGTGGTCTGTTCCTCCCCTCTCCTGACCCTAACAGTCATCCTCCAGGAACGCCTGGCCAATTTATGGAATTGATGGACGGCAGGAAAAGCAGAGGAGCCGAGCCAGCTTCCTGAAATAGCAAGTTTTAAGATGAATTTCTGGAACAGCCACCTCAAGGTGCAATACAATGAAACTTTCTCTTATAATTTTCAACCAGCCAAGCCTTTGCCAGGGGGGTATTATTTGTTGGAGAAAGTGACATCCCTGAGAATACAAAAAGCAAATCACTGAGAGCAATGGAAATCTCTAACCACTCGCTATATTTCCTCTTCAGCTCTGTGAAATGTTAATCGTGGGTGTGGCATATGATGGTCTCACGGTGAAAGTGGTGCTTGGGATTTCTCCCCTCTGCTCCAAACACAGCAACAACAAAATACTCAGCCAGTATTTCATATGGATTTTATAAATTAAACCAAATATTAAATATATATTATAAATATAAAAATATGGCTATGCTGAAAAAGTGAGCTAAACATCTTAATGGACCAGAAACAGAACTACAAAATGGAAAGTGTCATGAGCCAGAAGTCTATGGAGCTTCGAGCACTGAAGCAGACAGGGTGATTGATAAAGAGTTGACCTGGGCAATAGCACATGCTGCTGCTGCTGCTAAGTCGCTTCAGTCGTGTCCGACTCTGTGCGACCCCATAGACGGCAGCCCACCAGGCTCCCCCGTCCCTGGGATTCTCCAGGCAAGAACACTGGAGTGGGTTGTCATTTCCTTCTCCAATGCATGAACGTGAAAATTTAAAGTGAAGTCGCTCAGTCGTGTCCGACCCTCAGTGACCCCGTGGACTGTAGCCTACCAGGCTCCCGTCCATGGGCTTTTCCAGGCAGGAGTACTGGAGTGGGGTGCCATTGCCTTCTCCGGAACAATAGCATATAGTTGAGGACTAATGGTGAACTTGGGGTTCCCCGGTGGCTCAGTGGTAAAAAATCTGTCTGCCAGTGCCAGAAACACAGGTTCGATCCCTGGGTGGGGGCGATTCCCTGGAGAAGAAAATGACAACCTGCTCCAGTATTCTTGCCTGGAAAATCCCATGGACAGAGGAGCCTGGCGGGCTATAGTTCATGTGGTTGCAAAGAGTTGGACACAACTGAGTGACTGAGCACATACATACACACACACACAGTGGGGGCTTTCTGCACACAACTAAGGTCTGGGTTAGGCTTTCAGCATGTGGAAGGAGCCAGGAAAAGGCCCAGTTACTGTTCGCTGGCTGTGACAGTGGTGGGAGGAGGCAGACAGAGCAGCCCTGGGCCAAGCTGTCCCCTGGTCTGGTGACTGGCTCTGAGATGACGCTGTTATCACTGTGGGAATGGACACCGATTCACTAGGTCAAGCCCTGGGGTCCCAGGGTGCTTCCCAGTGTCCACAAACAGGTAGAAAGGGTAGGGGTAGTCCATAGAGAGGCGGAAGCACCCACTCAAGGTGAACCTGCAAGCTAAAATGTCAAAGCTTATGATGAAAAAAGCAACACTCAGAAAGTAGACCCCCAGTCTCAAATGTCAGATGTATTAGTTTCTTATCACAGCTGTAACAAACTGACATAATCTTAGTGGCTTAGACCAACACAAATTTATTATGTCTTAATTCTGTAGTTCAGAAGATGGAACCAGAGCCCAGTGTGAAGCAAAAAATCATTTTTTAATTGAGAGGCTAAGGTCTGAAAATAAGCATCAATTATCTAACTGAAGAATGGTCTTGTGTATTGTAACCAGGTAGCTTCCGTTCCGTTCAGTCGCTCAGTCGTGTCCGACTCTTTGCGACCCCGTGGACTGTAACCTACTAGGTTTCTCTGTCCGTGGGATTCTCCAGGCAAGAATACTGGAGTGGATTGCCATTTCCTTCTCCAGGGGATCTTCCCGACCCAGGGATCGAACCCGGGTCTCCCGCATTGGAGGCAGACGCTTTAACCTCTGAGCTTAGCTCAGACCAATTATCTTGAATAAGACACAGAGCATCCCTGCCACTAGGGGCACTGTGGGAGTACAGCTGGCCCTGCACCGTGAAGCAGGGAGGGGTGGCACGGAAAGGACGTCGAAAATATGTGCACCGTGTGTACACTGTACCTGAGCTCCCCCATTCTTAAACTGTTCAGAAATGGATTTCCCACCTTATCCTTAGTTGGAATTTTGATCTAAAATGTATTCTATAGTTCAAATTTGGCCAAGTATTTCTAGGACTGAAATATTCAGATACTATCATCTAGAAGAAAATGCTGCTGAGTAGGGGATCAGAAGGTAAGAAAAGAATAAGTGTGTGTAAGCATAAAGAATCAAAATATAGTTGAGCACCTAATTGGACAACTGCCTTCTACCACTTCAACACTTGAATCTTCCTGGCTACTTGCACAGTATTGTTAAAAGTAGAATAAATCATCCGACATGACTAGGCTTTAGGAAAATATGTGAGAGGCATTCAGGCACAAAATCAGTTTGAAATAGATGAAATTTTCCATCTGAGTGGCTTCTACCAGGACAGAATGTTTCTAGCAGTGCAGTATTTTTAATCTTGTTTTAAAATAAATACTTTAATGTATAAATCACTCAATTGTAAAGGCACTTCAATTTTATTTTCCTTTAGTTTTGAGGTTTTGGAATTGCTCTGTGCAGTTTCAAGTAAAAGCTCTCAGATAAAACTTGCATGCCGAAAACCACCATCACAAATGTGCAGTACAACTATAAATTTATACAACACTCAAGCTGTTTGTAGTTTGCAAAATTTGCTAATAAAATGCAGAAGTAGGGTTTCCATTTACACTCGCTGGCACTGGCACTGCGTGTGTATCTTTAGTGCAGGCAAAGATGGGAAATTCCACGCACAGAGAATCTTTTGTGGATGCGACAGTTTGCTAATATCTTAATGAGTGAATTATGATAATTATAGAAATCTTAGCTTTACATTATTTGTGAAGTGTGTGCGTGTGTGTGTATGACAGCCTTCCCAGGCAAACACAGCCTTCTGATTCAGCGCATTCAGTGAGGAACATTTCTGTGCTAATAATACAAAATGGATCTTAAACTGCTGCATATTAATCAAATTCATTAAAGTACATTCATTAATTTGTGTATATAACAGCCAAACCGGGAATGTAGAGTTTGCTGATTTTGCACAAAATGCATGTATTAATGAATACTAAAACTTCCACATGAGTAATAGCTTTAAAATTTTTTTCCATAAAGCAAAATTTTAAAGGGTAATACTGATAATTATTTTTAAAAACTTTTCCACTTTCACTTCATTTTGTATTATTTAGCTTTAAGTGGAAAAAATAAATATAGAAGAAAATAATTAAGAAATAAAGGGTAAGCCCAAAAGGTTGTAAAGTGAAAAGAATGTAAGATTCAGTTCAGTTCAGTTCAGTCGCTCAGTCATGTCCGACTCTTTGCGACCCCATGAATCACAGCACGCCAGGCCTCCCTGTTCATCACCATCTCCCGGAGTTCACTCAGACTCACGTCCATCGAGTCCGTGATGCCATCCAGCCATCTCATCCTCGGTCGTCCCCTTCTCCTCCTGCCCACAATCCCTCCCAGCATCAGAGTCTTTTCCAATGAGTCAACTCTTCGCATGAGGTGGCCAAAGTACCGGAGTTTCAGCTTTAGCATCATTCCTTCCAAAGAAATCCCAGGGTTGATCTCTTTCAGAGTGGACTGGTTGGATCTCCTTGCAGTCCAAGGGACTCTCAAGAGTCTTCCCCAACACCATAGTTCAAAAGCATCAATTCTTCGGCACTCAGCCTTCTTCACAGTCCAACTCTCACATCCATACATGACCACAGGAAAAACCATAGCCTTGACTAGACAGACCTTAGTTGGCAAAGTAACGTCTCTGCTTTGGAAAATGCTATCTAGGTTGGACATAACTTTTCTTCCAAGGAGCAAGCGTCTTTTAATTTCATGGCTGCAGTCACCATCTGCAGTGATTTTGGAGCCCAAAAAAATAAAGTCTGAGTCCAACTCTCACATCCATACATGACCACAGGAAAAACCATAGCCTTGACTAGACGGACCTTAGTCGGCAAAGTAATGTCTCTGCTTTTGAAAATGCTATCTAGGTTGGACATAACTTTTCTTCCAAGGAGCAAGCGTCTTTTAATTTCATGGCTGCAGTCACCATCTGCAGTGATTTTGGAGCCCAAAAAAATAAAGTCTGACACTGTTTCCACTGTTTCCCCATCTATTTCCCATGAAAAAACAATTTAGCTAAACTATAAATTAGATGGAGTGGTGAGAGATCAGACAAGAATGATAGGTAGAGGCAATCATGAGGATTTATGTAAATTGTTTTACAGAATTTAGACTTTATGCCTATGGGTTTTTAAAATGTAATAAAATATACATAGTATAAAATTTGTCATTTAATTATTTCAGTTAACTCTTTTTTAATTAAAAAATGTTTTTGACCATGCCATGTGGCATGTGGGATCTTAGTTCTCCCACCAGGGATTGAATCTGTGCTCCCCACAGTGGAAGCATGGAATCTCACCCACTGGACCACCAAGGAAGTCCCTAACCATTTTTTTTAATTGGAGGATAATTGTTTTACAATAATGTGGTCTCTGCCATACATCAACACGAATCAGCCATTGTACATTTATACATAGCTAATATGCAATTGTCACTACTATCCATTCTCAAGAATTTTTCATTTTCCCAAACTGAAATTCTGTATTCATAAAACAGTAACTCTCCATTCCTCCCTCCCCCCATTTCCTGGAAGCCACCATTTTATTTTTTGTTTCTATGAATTGAACTACTCTATGTACCTCATATCAATGGAATTATACAATATTTGTATATAGCTTATTTCACTTTGTATAACCTCTTCAATGCCCAAAATTCTCCAAGCCAGGCTTCAGCAATACGCGAACTGTGAACTCCCTGATGTTCAAGAGAAGACTCTTGAGAGTCCCTTGGACTGCAGGGAGATCCAACCAGTCCATTGTGAAGGAGATCAACCCTGGGATTTCTTTGGAAGGAATGATGCTAAAGCTGAAACTCCAGTACTTTGGCCACCTCATGCGAAGAGTTGACTCATTGGAAAAGACTCTGATGCTGGGAGGGATTGGGGGCAGGAGGAGAAGGGGACGCCCGAGGATGAGATGGCTGGATGGCATCACTGACTCGATGACTGTGAGTCTGAGTGAACTCCGGGAGATGGTGATGGACAGGGAGGCCTGGCGTGCTGCGATTCATGGGGTCGCAAAGAGTCGGACACGACTGAGCAACTGAACTGAACTGAACTGAACCTCTTCAAGTTTCATCCATGTTGTAGCAATGCATCAGAACGCTTTCCCTTTTTTAAATTGTGGTAAAATATGCACAACATAAAATTATAATTTCTAACTGTACAGCTTAGTAGTGTTGAATATATTCATATCATACAATCCATCTCAAATCCCTTTTCATCTTGCAAAATGAAAATTCTATGCACATTACCTAATAATTCATTTACCTCTATACCAAGCCACTGGCAGATAACATTTCACTTTCTGTTTCTATGAGACTGACTACTCTAGATACTTCATATAAGTATAATAATACAGTATATATATTTTTGTGATGTGATTGGCTTATTTCACTTAGCATAATGTCCTCAATTCATGTTGCACCATGTGACAAGACTTACTTCTTTAAAAGATTATTTTTTTGTAAACACTTTATTTTTTTAGAACAGTTTTAGGCTCACAGAAAAATTAAGTGTAGAGTTCCCATGCATTCCCACCCCAATAGGTGCATAAACTCCCCCCATTATCACCCACTACAGTGGTGTATTTGTCACAACTGATGAACATAAATCGACCCATTGTAATCCACAGTTTACACTAGGATTCTTCCTAGTATTTTACAATAAGTTTTACATTCTGTGGGTTTGGACAAAGGAATAATAATATGTGTACATCATTATAGTAGTGCACAGAGTATTTACACCACACTAAAAATCACCTGTGCTCCACTGATTCATCCCTCTCCCTACCACCAAATCCTGACAACCACTTATCTTTTTACTGACTCCATAGATTTGCTTTTTCTTGAGTGTTATGTCCCTGGAATCATACAATATATACTCCATTCAGATTGGCCTTTTTCACTTAGTAATATGCATTTAAGTTTCTTTCATGTCTTCATGGCATGATAGCTCATTTATTTTTATTGCTGAACAATATTCAATTGTTTTGATGTACCACAGTTTATAAATCCATTCACTTATTGAAAGACTTCTTGGGTGCTTCCAAGTTCTGGCAATTATGAATAAAGCTCCCATAAACATCCTTGTGCAGATTTTTGTTCGGACATAAGTTTTCAATTCTTTGGGTAAACATCAAGAGTGCGATTGCTGAACTGTAGGAAAAGAATTGGATTAGTTTTGTAAGAAATCACAAACTGCTGACCAAATTGGTGGTACAGTTTTGCATTCCAACAAGGAATGAATTAGTGTTCCTATTGCTCTTCATATCTTAGCCAGCATTAGCTACTTTCAGTGTTCTGTGTTTTGGTCATGCTAATACGTGTGTAGTGGTATCTTACTGTTGCTTAAACTTATATTTCCCTGATGACATATGATGTGGAGCACTTTTTCATATGCTTCTTTGTCATGTGTATATCATCATTGATGCTATGTCTGATAAAGTTTTTGCCATTTTTTAATCATGTTTTTTGCTGCCTTATTGGTGAGTTTTAATTATTTGTATTGTTGAATAACAACATTCCTTGAGCACATGTGTTTTTTTTTTTCTTGTGGAGAGCTCTAAATTTCTTGTATTTAAAGTAATACTGGTTTATAACATTGTGTAAGTTTCATGTATAAAATATTATATTTCAAGTTCTTTATACTATAGCCTGATCACCACAAAGAGTTTAGTTTTCATTTATCATCATATAGTTGACCACTTTACCAATTTAATCTTCCCCCACCCACCTCCCCCACTGGTAACTATTAATATGTTCTCTGTATCTATATGTCTAATTTTGCTTGTTCATTCAGGAGCAGACCAATCATCTTGTGCTCAAGCTGCAGCTCAGCCAGTCAGATCATGTGTCTCTGAGGGTGTTGGTGTGGCCATTTTCCCTAAGGTAGGAGATTTACAACACAAGAGTCCAGTTCCCAATTAAAGGCCTGTTTTAGATGGACAATCTCTCAGCCTGGGTAAGGGGGGGAGTCTAGGGGCCATGTCCCATGCCTAGCAGTTCCAGTGATTCTCAACTGGAAAAACGTCTGGGAAGGTCAGAATGAAAGCAAGTTTATTAGTCCTCATCCACCTCCACCATCCCAACCTCCACCTATTGATTCAAGGGCAAATATATTCTTTTCTTATTTTGTTAACTCTTTGGGAATAGGAACTCCTTTAAAACATCCAAGGAAAGCATGGACCTTACCCTTTGAAAAGCACGCATTCTGCTTCGCCTTCACAAGGATGTCTCCTGACCCTTCTCCCCCTTGGAGGCCCAAACATCACCCTGGTTCTGATTCCCTAGTGAAAGGATGCAGATGGCCCCCATCCAAGCACCATTGCATTTTAAGTTTTATTCACTGTGCAGGCATGATGAAAGAACTTGTAGGAAAAGAGGACCTCAGGGCCTGCCAAATCCTGGGGAAAGAGCAGAGCAATCAGGGAAGGCAACTGGGTTCTGAACAGTCTTTGTGAGGAAAGGTACACTTAAAAGACTAGCATTTCAAGATATCTCATTCTTTAATGTGACAAATAGTCGAGCTCTCCCTTTTCAAGGCTTGGGCTCTGCTGAATCCACTTTTACAGTCCAGGCTCAAAACCATCTCCAAGAAAAAGAAATGCAAAAAGGCAAAACTGTTGTCTGAGGAGGCCTTACAAATAGCTGAGAAAAGAAGAGAAGTGAAAGGCAAAGGAGAAAAGGAAGTGAAATGTGAAAGTCGCTCAGTCATGTCTGACTCTTTGCAAACCCATGGACTGTCCATGGAATTTTCCAGGCCAGAATACTGTAGTGGGTAGCCTTTCCTTTCTCCAGGGCCTCTTCCAATCCCAGGGATCAAACCCAGGTCTCCTGCATTGCAGGTGGATTCTTTACCAGGTGAACCACAAGGGAAGCCCATCTGAATGCAGACAAGATATGTCTTGGTTTACCTATAGACTTCCTTTGTGTTCAGCTATCCCGAGGCGGTACCATTGTAAATGACTGTGTGGAATATCTTTGGGCACAAACCTGTTGTGCTTTTCAGAATAATTTTTGCTTTCATTTTGTTTTTGTAAAATAGAGCTCCCTAGGGGGCCTTATTGGGAAAAAGCCAATGATTATTTTTGAAGTATCTGTTTACAGGGTACTTTTAAGCTAGGCCTGCTTTTAACTTCCTCTATTGTCCTAAGACTTTTATAGGGCTAGTTTGCAGTAATTTGCATTTTTTGATCTTAGATCCATTGTCTTGCCTGCTCTTGTGATTGAAATGTAATGAAGTGGGGGCGGTCCTAAGATGGTGGAGGAATAGGACCGGGAGACCACTTTCTCCCTCACAAACTCATCAAAAGAACATTTCAACGCTGAGTAAATTCCACAAAACAACTTCTGAATGCTGGCAGAGGACATCAGACACCCAGAAAAGCAGATCATTGGCTTCAAAAACAGGTAAGAAAAAATATAAAAGACGAAAAAAGAGGCAAAGGAGGTAGGGAGGGAGCTCCGTCCCTGGAAGGGAATCCCATCCTGGGAAGAGACTCATAAGAAGAGAGGTTTCCAAACACCAGGAAACATTCTCGCTGCCGAGTCTGAGGCGAACCCTGGAAGCACAGAGGGCAACATAACAGGAAGGAAAAATAAATAACTAAAACCAACAGATTACGAGCCCAACAGTAACTCTCCCAGCGGAAAAGCAGCTCAGACACCTTCATCCACCACTAACAAGTGGGGGCTGGGCAGGGAGATGCGGGAAGTGCGGACTGCAGTGCTTTTTAAGAATCGGGCTGCGGGAGGCGCGGGCTGCAAAGAATCGGGCCGGAACGCCTGCCCCGCATGTGACCAGAAGGCCCGCGTGTGACCAGAGCGAACTAACTTGTGCTAGCAATCCAGACTGTGGGATAGCTACCACGCGAAACGCTCGAACATAAGACACCGCCAGGACCGCACACAGAACAAAGGACGGAACGGAAATAGCTGGCTACAGACCATCCCCCTCTGGTGACAGGCAGCCAGGAGCCTTAAGGGCTGGAAGGGGGCAATCGCAGCCCAAGAGAGTCATTCCCTACCAAAATGCCGAGCAGGCTTCTTTGCTAACTAAGACCTCTGGGGCTTCTAGATGGTCATCATCCACCTGAGAAGGAATGCCAGCGGTACACCCAGAAAACTGAGCAGCAGGGAAAGGCGACCAGTCGCAGCAATTGTGCTCGCAAAGCTCCTGAGCTACTTGGACCTGGGAAGGGCACAAAACGCAGGCCCAACCAAATATGCACCTCTGAAGGCTACCTGAGCACCGAGCCTGAGCGGCTTAGACCGGAGAGGTGCATGAACCCTAGGACCGGCCTCAAACGGTTCCCCAGCAGAGCAACTTAGAGCCTGAGCGGTGCGCGCCGTGAGCAGGGGAAAGACAAGCGTGCATGAGACGCTGCAAGCACATGCCAGTAGTATTTGTTTGCAGCATCTCTCCCTCTCCACAGCACGACTGAAGCATTCTTTTTTTTTAATGTTGATGTTGTGCGTGAATGCTTTTTCTTTCTTTTTTTTAGCTTTCTTAAATTTTAAGTCCTCTATTTCTTTAATTTTTATTTTTATAACATATTATTACTTTTCAACCACAGTTTATTGTGATCCACACAATCAAAGGCTTTGGCATAGTCAATAAAGCAGAAGTAGATGTTTTTCTGGAACTTTCTTGCTTTTTCCATGATCCAGCGGATATTGGCAATTTGATCTCTGGTTCCTCTGCCTTTTCTAAAGCCAGCTTGAATGTAAGATTGGGCAACATTAATATTAAATTCCCTACCTCTCCTTCAAATCAATTAAAAAAATAGGTTCTGGGAACCTTAGACACAGTCTAAGGGCATGTACAAAACATGAATTTGAAGCTATATTAGGAAAGAGATTTTTCATTTCCTATATGGAACTAGAGGTTGGGTGTGTGGCAAGGGAAAATAACAGCCATGAAGGTGCATCTGTATACTCACATGTCTAAAACTGATGGAACATTTTCACAGCTGTCAGAAGATTTAAGACTTGTATTAGCAATTGGTGACTAGTGCTGGCTTCGGCAGCACATACACTAAAACTGGAATGATACAAAAATTAGTATGGCCCCTTCGTAAGAATGACATGCAAATTTACATTCTATTTATTTTTTTAAGAGGTAACCATGTGGTATGATAGATATATTAATTAACTTGATTATGGTGACCATTTCAAAATGTACACATATCGTCATGTTGTACACTTTAAATATATACAATTTTATTTGTCCATTACTTGTCAATTTGTCAAAATAGAAAAAAAAAAAAAAAAAAACAATCAGTAAGTACCTTTCTAACATTTTGCCCTTTCAGTTCAGTTCAGTTGGTCAGTTGTGTCCAACTCTTTGTGACCCCATGGACTGCAGCACTCCAGGCTTCCCTGTCCATCACCAACTCCCAGAGCTTGCTCAAACTCATGTCCATCGAGTCAGTGATGCCATCCAACCATCTCCTCTTCTGTTGTCCACTTCTCCTCCTGCCTTCAGTCTTTCCCAGCATCAAGGTCTTTTCCAGTGAGTCAGTTCTCTGCATCAGGTGGCCAAAGTATTGGAGCTTCCGCTTCAGTTTTGCCCTTTACCTGAATGCTTACTGCTCAGAAGACTCCTTTCTTTGTCCTCTGTGGCACAGCACCTGGCATGTAGCAGGCACTCAATTAATATGAAATTTAAAATAACTCTTGTACAAAGCAAAATATGATAAGAGTTATATGAGAGGTATAAACACAACATTTACAGGGGAAACACTGGTGAGGCTTCAGGTCAGCGGCTGCGTGCTGATCTGCAAGCTTCCTGAGGACAAGACCTCCAGTTCCTTCCTCTCTGGTGTTCTGAAGAACCCTACTCCTGTGTCGTTCGCGGGAGGGAAAGCGAGTGTGAAATTCCTAAGTTTGATTCCAGACATACTGAATTTTCTTACTAGGAGGAATCTGCCTACTTTCTTGACTGTGCGTCCCTGCTCAGGAATAATGCTGTACACCAGCATTTCTCACTCTCTTCCCCGGCACTCTCGTGCTCTGTTAGGTAAAAAGAGGTAGGAAAAAGGTTAAGTTAGTAAAATACTTCTGGTTCTCTTGTGCTGAGAGCTTTACAATGTACATGAGCCTATCAAGGGTTCTGAGAAGTCATGTCCTGTACACATCTGTGTTCCTTTTGTAAACCTAGTACTCCCTAACATGATGTGAACCAGAACCAATGTTCCCATAGTATCTGTTAATACATCATGAGACATGACTGTGGCCACATGTCTGTGATTCCTCTGCTAAAAATTCTCTTGTATTCTGTTGGCCACGTGTGCATGCGTGCTGAGTCACCGCGGTCATGTCCGACTCTGCGACCCTAGGGACAGTAGCCCACTAGGCTCCTCTGTCCCTGGGATTCTCCAGGCAAGGTTACTGGAGTGGGTTGCCATGCCCTCCTCCAGGGAACCTTCCCCACCCAGGGATCAAACTCGCGTCTCCTGCTTTGCAAGCAGATGCTTTACTGCTGAGCTGCTGTGGAAGCCCCCTGTTAGCCCCTGGAGCCATAACCGTATATGAGAGGCCCAGGGGGCCTCCTTGGCCCGTGTCTTTGTCTTTAAGAACAAACTTCAATTGTTTAGCTAAGTGAGAACTTTCCCTGTATTTAATGAGCTTCTAAACTTCACTTGTTCTATCGTATTGTAACACCATCAATGTGGCAAAATTATCTTACCTATTTCTTGCTCTTTGAAAGACTGAGGTAAAATGGCTCCATACTCTTATGTTTCTCTCCTCAAACTGATACAGTTGAAACCTTAGTTTTCTCCAGATTCAAATCATTCTGTTTTTTCTCAAAGATTTTAAGTTGTGCCTCGTTTTTGTCATTGTTCTTGAGCTCTAATTGACATATGAATTTGGTTTCAGGCATAAAACATTGTGAATCAATATTTGTTCAGTTCAGTTCAGTCGCTCAGTCGTGTCCGAGTCTTTGCGACCCCATGAATCGCAGCACGCCAGGCCTCCCTGTCCATCACCATCTCTCGGAGTTCACTCAGACTCACGCCCATCGAGTCCGTGATGCCATCCAGCCATCTCCTCCTCGGTCGTCCCCTTCTCCTCCTGCCCCCAATCCCTCCCAGCATCAGAGTCAAAATGATCACCATAGTAAGTCTAGTTAACATCCCTCACTATACAGTTACAGATTTTTGTGTAGTATGATAAAAACTTAAATCTACTCTTTAGCAACTTTCAATATACAATATTATAAATTATTGCCACTGTGCTATGTATCACATCCCATGACTTTAATTGGAAGTTTGTACCTTCTGACCCTATTCACCCATTTTTCCTTTCCAACCATCAATCTGTTCTTTGTATCTATAGACTTAATTTCTTTTCTTAAGCCTTCATACATGAGATCATGGAGTATTTGTCTTTGACTTTTTATGTATCTGACTTATCACTTAGCATAACGCCCTCAAAGTCCATACATGTCAAAAATGGCAAGATTTCCTTCTTTTCTTACAACTGAACAATACTCCATGATACATACATGAATATCACTTTTTCTATATCTGTTCATCCATCAGTGGACAGTTTCTTCCATAATGCTGCAATGATTAGGAGGTGCATATAACTTTTCAAGCTAGTTTTTTCACTTCCTTCAGATGAATGTCCAGAAGTAGAATTCCTGGATCACATGGCAGTTCTGTTTTTAATTTTCTGAGGAACCTCCATACTATTTTGCGCAGCGGCTGCACCAGTTTACATTCCCATCAACAGTGCACAAGAGTTCCCTTTTGTCCACTTCCTTGCCAATACTTATTCGTCTTTTTGATAACTGCCATTCTAACAAGTGAGACGTAATATCTCGTGGTTTGGTTTTGCATTTCCCTGATAGTTGTAGCTCCTTCTTACTCTATTTCATGATATTTTAGATTCTCAGAAGTAAAATTGGAAAGCTCATTTGGTAAACATCTGACCGGTATTAAATATATTTGCCATATGCAAAATGAAGTGTTTCATCACTGACTGGCATATAATTGCTACATTAATTCCAGTTATACTAATCCCCTCTTATCTTATACCCAAGCAGTTTACTTTTCTTTCTTAATTTTCCTTTTTTCTTTGGCTCCTATTGAGTTTCTTCTCCCACCAAGGTAATTTTTGATTCTATTATTTTATTCTAATAGTTTCTCAAAATGCTGAGCCCTAATTCTACTTCTTTAGATATATGTCTGTCAACTAGGATGATGAAAAGCAATTGCTTCCACTAATAATTAAAACACTGAAACTTGTGAACTGTTCACCTCGTTCATAAATAAACATAGATCTGGATAATAACCTCACCCTCATGCCCCATAATCCAAGACACTTTCTCAAGTGGGAGCAAAAGGGCCAGGTTTATGGGCTGGGATTACACACATCTCGTAGCCTCTGCAACCAGTAATCTGGGTAAACCACAGGGTTGAGGCCCATGCAACGACTGCTAGTCACATCTGCTAAAGAGGGACAGCAACAGGAAACACGCTTTGCCTGAATTCTATCTCAGCCTACTTGGGATGAGACTCTGAGTGCGCTTTCTCTGGGTGTAGACAGTATGAGATCACCGCAGTACCACTGGAGTCAGGGGTTGAGATCAAGTCGCTCAGTAGTTATGGGACAGTGGGAAAGTGAATGGATCCGATGCCCCATTCTCTCATCTGCGAAATGCAGTGACACTGAACAACATTATGGAGATGAAATGCTGGGACATACATACAAGCCCGCTGCAAATGCAGGGCGCTACATGCCAGCAGTGCTTTCCAGTGCTCCAGAGCCAGAGACCCCCGCGAAAGGGCTTGCGTGCCATTGAGAGTAAAAAGCTGCCTCTCAGCCCCCACAGACACCCGAGCAGAGTCACCTTTGTCTGTTTTGCAAATTGGGCTTCCAAGAAAGAATTCCTTTGAAAGATTTCACTGAATAAAAAGGGGGAGAAGGCTGAAAAACACAGATACAAAGTATTAATCCAAGTAATTACTATAATTACAAAACGGTTATTTCATATTTGTGTGTATAATGTCTAGATTTGTACATGCAACATACACATAACCTAGAGGTTTGTACATTCTTACATGTAGCGTGCAAACGCTCAAACTAGTGTAGTGTATAGAACCTCTTGCTGCTCACAACATCACCATGAAAACCTATGTTTTGGTTCTCAAAAGATGGTAGCTTGGTTTTTTGTTCTTCAGAAATAAACATATCAAGTGATGATGTTCATTAAATTGCATGGTATGAAACAATGTCATACATGACACATATACATGACCAACACAACCAAACATTAAGCTACACAACATGAGTTCTCTTAATTATTAGCTGTCATATTGAGATTAAATTGGGCATTAAATTAAGTTTAAAAAGAGATTAAATTGTGACATGAGGTACAGTAAAGACACAATAGGCATTGAAAATAAAAGGCGATTATTCAGAATGAAATCACAGTATTAGGGACCTGAATACTTGTCGCTTTCAAATTTAAATCTAAGTTTATTTTAGTCTAAAAATAGGGATGAAAAGTGAATTTCATCATCTTCAGTTCACTTCAGTCGCTCAGTCGTGTCCGACTCTTTGGGACCCCATGAATCGCAGCACGCCAGGCCTCCCTGTCCATCACCAACTCCCGGAGTTCACTCAGATTGACGTCCATCGAGTCAGTGATGCCATCCAGCCATCTCATCCTCGGTCGTCCCCTTCTCATCCTGCCCCCAATCCCTCCCAGCATCAGAGTCTTTTCCAATGAGTCAACTCTTCGCATGAGGTGGCCAAAGTACTGGAGTTTCAGCTTCAGCATCATTCCTTCCAAAGGAATCCCAGGGCTGATCTCCTTCAGAATGGACCGGTTGGATCTCCTTGCAGTCCAAGGGACTCTCAAGAGTCTTCTCCAACACCACAGTTCAAAAGCATCAATTCTTCGGCGATCAGCCTATTTAATTCTGATATCAAGAAATTTCTATCAATTTATACCACATTTTATGCTTTCATATAGTTATTTTCTCTACCTAAATTTCTCCTTATTTGATAAGCTCTACAGCCCAGCTTAATATTAAGATAAATTTTCAATCTTTTTAAATCAACTTTTCCTCTCTAACCTTTGCATATCCCCCATGGGCTAGAAAGATTTGTCAAGCTTTAACTTCCGTAATTTGTATATTGTACATTACAACTAAAGAATAGTCTTTCTTTAGCACACCATGAACCCCATAGAAATTTCAACATGCTGTCCACTTTTTCCGTCTCACTCTTCCTGTTTGAAGATCCCTAATTTTAGAGAATACAATGTTAAGAATATGATGTACACAAACTTGAAGTAATCTTGTCAGGCATGCTCTTCTGTAGTTGCAGCTCACAGGCTAATCTTCTTGCAGCTAGAGCTTATGGAGTTGTCCTTGTGAATCTTATTTTCATCAGACATGCCTTCTCCTAAAAAAGACAAAAACAAAAAACCAAAGTCACCAAGCTGACCTTACCCAAAAGAAGGCGATGGCACCCCACTCCAGTACTCTTGCCTGGAAAATCCCATGGACAGAGGAGCCTGGTAGGCTGCGGTCCATGGGGTCGTGAAGAGTCAGACACGACTGAGCGACCTCCCTTTCACTTTTCACTTTCATGCATTGGAGAAGGAAATGGCAACCCACTCCAGTGTTCTTGCCTGGAGAATCCCAGGGACGGGGGAGCCTGGTGGGCTGCCGTCTATAGGGTCACACAGAGTCGGACATGACTGAAGTGACTTAGCAGCAGCAGTAGCAGCAGCAAGGGATATAAATGATGTAAAATAATTTCTTTAAAAAATGAAATGATAAATTCACCACTTTACTTGCATGATCAGTCAATGCTGGAAATGTTGTGATAAGCTTGTAACTTTACTATTTGAAGCTTGGAACCTGAAGCTTCCAAGATGAAATTCTGTTTCCCCGATGGAAGTGCCATATTTTTATTCAAAACCTTTTTACCTTTTATGCCATTCTAGGATACAGTTCTAGTCCATAATTTGTATTTGGATGTGGCATAGATTTTGAAATTTCATTAATAAAAACAAATCCATTTTCTGAATGATTTCTTCATAGAGCCTTTCTAATGCTTCAAATTGTCCACTGAGGTCATACATAGCAGTCTGGGAGTGTGTGGTGCCTTGGACTGGTCCGGGGTTCTGAAACCTAAGTCATGCATTCTGCGCAGGAGGCAAATGTTATGACCTTTCACAAACACTTGCACAAACAGGAGCCTGTTTACAAAATGACTCCCAAAGCCATCAGCCTCTCTGCCAGCATTTGTCTGTCAGTCTTCCAAGTTCTGAGGTACCACAGTAGCTTTCGTTCTCCTTGTTTCCCAGGCCACAAAGCCTGGGCAGAAAAGTCACAGTGACAGTCACAAAGCAGATCGCTCTCATTCCACCTCCAGGGAGTTGGGAAATCCCTTGAGCTATTCACCACACTCCTCCCTTCTCTTCCAGCTGCTGTGAATAAGGCCTCCTGCTGCTCTGGGGCCCTGCTCGGCTCCAAGCTCTCTTAGGTAGAACCTCTTGATTTCAAGGTGACCTGGGCTTTGTCCCACCACAGCAAAGTGACAAGGCTCTGGACTGGGATACAGTGTAAATGACATACTCCTGCTAACCCCCAAGTCCTCTTCCTCCACAATTATAGGAGCACAATCCTGTAATTGTTTTGTGCTGCGTTTACTTCTAGATGAGACAGCACTGTAGAGGTTAAGGGGTGGAGGGAGCAAATGAAGAGATGGGCCAACCAAAGATGATGTGGATTGGCAGGCTGAGGGCACACCCATTTGGGCAGGTCAGAAGTTCATAGTTAACCCATCCTTTCAGATGGTCAATCTTACCCAAATCAACATCTGAAAGAGATCGTCCAGTCCCAGAAGTGAGCTACATTGTGGTAAATAAAACAATTTATGAATCTCTTTAGAATTCCAGATGGATTCCAGACTACCCTTACAGGCTGGCTCCTTGGACAACTGCCTAAGTGGTCAGGCGTCACTCAGCCTCAGTCTCTGCTCAATGTGAGAAGTCACTTTCTGTCCCTCCCAAGGATATCATCCCCCCAAGGCCTGGGAACCCTCCTGCAAACGTCCTGGCGGGGCCTGACTGCCAGGAATCCCCAGGGAACACTGGCCCGGGTCCTGAGGGGGCCTTATAGCTCTAAAGAATTCCTGGGTCAGGAAGGGAGACTCCACCGTCAACTCCTCTTGCAAGAGGGCAGCTATGGCATGGGTGGCAGTGGTTTCATATTGGGTCACTGAAGACCAACAAGAACGGCTGCTGGACAGTAGCAGGGGGCACGGGCCTTCGGCTCATAAGGGCCGATAACAGCAGTGTTTGACGGCTGCCTTTTGATGACTGCCAGGCAAAGCCTGCTGGGTAATTGCTGCTGTCCAATGGCAGGCGGGCAAAGACTGCTGGGTAATGGCTGCTGCCCAATGGCAGCTGGGTAAAGCCTGCTGGGTAATGGATGCCCGGCAATGGTGGGTGAGCAATGGCTGCTGGGTAATGGATGCTGGGCTTTGGCTTGGCACCTGGCCTGGCCAGCCCATGTCAGCAGTAAGATGACCACGTGGGCTTTATTTCCTCATGGAGCACTCTCCTTGGTAAGCACTCATGGCCCAGGAGGCCCCTCACTGAACGCACTAAACACTTTATAATCTGTGAAGGATGTATTACCAATTTCTAAGAAGGTAACGGCTACCATCCCCCTTTTCACCCGTCATCTCATCACTTCCTTCCCATGCGCTGCTTCACTGTGAGCTTATTGTCACTTCCTGCGCCACTTAAACTGAAATCCAAACAGAATCGTGGGATCATTAATTTTTTAATCTGTCCGATTAACTATAGGCTTGTTAACAAATTTTAAAATAATATAAGTAAATGGTACCCAGATAACCTCTTTGTAGACTTTATCCCGCTCCGTAAACTAAATCTCAAATGAGAAAAGAAATGTGAATGTTCTGTCAATACAGTTTATGTGAATTTTCTTTCTACCTAGTTTTGTTTTGGATGGGGAAAAGAATGAGCTCTCTTTTGCATAGTGTGTTTTATTGCTAAATACAAATATTTAGGATAACATGAACACATAAAATTTAGAAATGGCTGTCCAGAGAGAAAATAATTTGTCAAAACTTGCATAGCAAGAAATAGCAAGACTAGAACAATGTCCTGAATGTTTTGTTTTTCTGCGCAGTGCCCTCATTTCCCCTCTTGATATCTGTCAGAATTTATATATAACAACTGCAAGTTCAAGCATTATTTTCTAAATCAAAAGACTGGAAACTTTTAGAGGAAGCTCAAAGGCTGTGCCTTGATTAGCATAGACAACTAGATTAGAATCAGTGGCAGTATCTCTCTGAGCAAAATCTTCCAATTTTATTCTTGTCACTCCCTGGGGAGCAATTGCAATTGTGGGTGCATTGCGCTCTCTGGCCTCCTTTGATCTCTTTATTCAGATCTTCTGTTTACTGTATTAAAACAATTCACTGCATTCATCGGGCAGTCTTTGTTCATCAAATCAGATATTGTGCACCTTTGTTTTTAGTCAAGTGCACAAGAGTGCATTTGGCCTTATTTATGAGTCCTCTGACAAAGATTAAATTTTATTTTTCCCATCTTTTGAAAGAGTTGTGCTGTGGAGATTTACTAGATTAGGTGAGTATTGATTTTTTTCCCCCTGCTCTCTCATCCCTCCCTTTGGATGCAGAGTCAAGTTTCCTTGCTATGATTCTTGTTACTGAAAAAGGAAAGATTATGTCTTTGGAGATGTCTGAGAAGCTCGGCATTCCATTTTATAATGATGGGTCAAGATGTTTGAGTCTGTGACAGCCCCTGTCTGTCCTGTTCTGATTCTCTCTGGTATAAGAACGATGGCCTTTTCTTTCTCTTCCTTGCTGTGCTGTTATTTGTCAGTCGGTGGAAGCTGGAAGGTGGTGCTGTTTAGCATGTAAATAAACCAACACTTTTTCCAGTAAATAGCTCTGCATGGCATTGTGTGCCAGGAACTCTCATCCACACAATGATGAATTCAGTTCCTGCATTGTGCTTTCCTTTCCTGTCCTTTCGCAGAGGGAAAGGTGATCACACTGTAATTATAGAAGTCCTTTTTACTTTATTTTTTTCTGATTGTGCCCCTAGTTTTTTCCAGTCTCCTAGTAGATACCACTTCCCTTTGCTAAGATAAAATTCCTAAGGCAGTTTTTTGGAATTAATTTACTTCCTGTTGTCCAGTGTTTTATAGATGATGTAAATGAAAGATGTAGCTTACAAATCTATTTAAAGAGACGTGCTTATCCTTCATGGTTCTAGCCAGATGAGTGGGCACATGCTTTTGCATTTTTATTTAAACTCCACTGAAGTTGGTCATTATATTTTGAATGCCACAGCACGTCTATACCTTTATTTAAAGGATCTTGTTCATTCATCCATATAATGATTGGCATTGGCTATAACTTGATGCAATGTTACACTATTTTAATTCTTTCTCAGGCAGTGTTATCTTTGATCACTTCCTATTCACTGGGAAAAACCCCCATACAATTGCAATCCCACATTATGTTTTAGTGATGATGCCAAGTACTCCCTGGAATATAGCTATTCAAGACACTTTCTCCACCCTCAGGCTGCTCATTAAAGGGATGGCAGTTTCTAACTTTAATGAATAAGGTAGAGCGCAAATTCCACTCTTCTTTCAAAGAGACTCTCTGGTTTTCAAAAAGTGTTTTCTGCTGCCTATTTCTCTGTTTAATTGGGAATGGTGCATACTCCTACATAATCGTGGCCACAGCTCAGTATGCAAAGTATTTCCCTGTCACATTTTCTTTTTGTGTGATTCAAGTGTATATTTCATCAAAGAATTCCAGAGAAAGTTCTGTATCTTCTCTCAAAAACAAAAAATAGCAACAACCAAAACCCCCAAAAAACAAAGAAACCACCATGCGTTATGCAGAGTGCATCCAGATTATCATCTTGTCTGTGGATAGAGTAACTCTTATATTCTTCGGTTTTTCACGCTGCTTCTAACCAAACACTGGTTTAATACGTTCTTTTAACCCAGGGACCTTAGTGGCAGCTCCAAAACCTCATTGAAAGCTTAGCAAGGGCCAAGTAAGACAATAACAGGGACCAGTATTTAGGAAAACTGTCTTCTTTTCAAAATCTGGTAGCCTCAAAACCAGCCAAATGATGTAGTCTCCATGTTTAAAAGTATAAATTATCTTTCCTCTTTTTCAACAAATCAAATAGAGTCTTAACACTTCTATTTATCTCTTAGTGAAGTATGACCATGTGGAAACACGAAAACAAAGTACAGGAGGAATTTAAGGTTTTAAGGCAAGTGTGGATAACTCAGTTCACACCCATGTTGGCAACGATATCAGTTCAGTTCAGTCGCTCAGTCGCTTTGCAACCCCATGAACCGCAGCACGCCAGGCCTCCCTGTCATCACCAGCTCCCGGAGTCCACCCAAACCCATGTCCATTGAGTCAGTGATGCCATCCAGCCATCTCATCCTCTGTCGTATAGAAGCAGGTGGGAACGGGCTCGCTGCCCTTTCTGTCGTACTCAAGTTTCTGAGACAGGGAGGCCTGGAGTGCTGCAGCCCACGGGGCTGCCAAGAGTTGGACAGAACCGGTGACAGAACAACAGCAAGTTTCTGAGACCTTCTTTCCTCAACTCAGAAACGGGCCAATACTTGAGCCCTCGAGCACTCGCTGATTCACAGCTTTTGGGGGCAGCCATATGCGAAGGGGGGGCCTGAGGGTATTAGCATATTATCACACCCTGAAGGTGTTAGTGGAACTAGTGACATCCACAGCAAACCCTGGCTCTTGTCCTCGTTTATTTCACTCCGGTTAAGTGCATGACAGTGTTTATATGGTGTGCTCTGTATTCCCATAGAGCTTAACACACGCTTGGGGAGATGCATCTAATTTATTTGAAATGAGGAGAGAACCCTAGAAAGCAGTTAAAACTAAATGTTAACTTGGGCTTAGTTAGCATTAGACACACTTACCTTAAGAAAAAAGTTCTTGTTTATCTGAAAGTCCAACTTAACTGGCCAGCCTGTATTTTGTCCAGCAAGCCTAGCTTGTCCATGGTGCATCAGCTTCATGGGAGCTATGGTCCCGCTGCTGCCTGCTACTGGCTCACACATTCCACACCTAGAAAAGAAACAGTTTTCGCACGCAGCACCCTGCCTTCCTATTCACAAGGTGTCCCGTACACATTTAAATTTAATCTTGCACTGCGGCCCTGTGAGGTGGGTATTAGTCCCACTTGTCAGGTGAAGAAAACAAGCCTCAAAGAGACCATCTAATTTTCTAGCTCAAGCGTCCATGAGATCCTGAGCCCAGTGGTACTCTCAAGTCCAGGGTGTTTTCGTGCCCCGCAGTTGTCAGCAGTGTTGCACAGCTGGGGCGCTTTCTCCACGTCACAAAGCTTCCATTTGTTCAGATCTCCTGCCAACTTTCCCACTGGAATGGCAGCTTCCCGCCCAGAGCTGTTTACTCTCCACTCGTTGACCCTGACTAATGCCACCATCCGTCTGTTTGGAGAATGGAGAACTCGGGACCACTTTGTAGGGGAGATTGTGATGGTTTTCCCTGGGACTCTCCTCCTACTCTCATTTCTTGGTGATCTTTGTGAATGAACTAGCACTCTGGCTGAAAATTTGGAATTGCCTGTGACGCTGAACTTTTTAAGCTGGCGGATCAGTGAGGTTGATTGCCTTTTTTGTCGTTCTAGAAATTTTTATTTTGCTAATAATGCAGATGATGGAAGTGAGAAAAGAGCCCTAACAATTTTTAATTGCTAATATTTCAGAATTTTAATTGTCATTTTCCTTCATTGTATAATGCAAACTGTAAAATTAGTCAAATTATGCAGAAATGTAAGAAACAGAATGCAGATGTCCCTACTCCACTTTTTCTCACTTTGTAGAAATCATCCTTGTATCAGATTTGGTATGTGAAAAAAAGCGAAAGTGTTAGTCATGTCTGACTCTTTGCGACCCCATGGCCTGGAGCCTACCAGGCTTCTCTGTCCATGGGATTCTCTAGGCAGGAATACTAGATTGGGTTGCCATTTCCTTCTTCAGGGGATCTTCTGGACCCAGGTGTTGAGCCTGGGTCTCCTGCATTATAGGCGGATTCTCTACTATCTGAGCCACCAGGGAAGCCCCATCAGATTGGTATATATTCCTCCAACAGTTTTTTTAATAATTATGCAAATATACGCATTGTAATTACTTTATTAAAATGTGGCCACTTTGTTATGCAACTTTTTTTCACTTAAATAATTATCTTGGAGACTTTCCTGTCATTACACATAGATTCACCCTTTATTTTTGATGGCTACAGTGTATTTTGTTGTATTGATATACCACAGTTACTTTAATCAATACCCCATTAGTGTACATTGGATTTTTCTACATATTTTTATTTTTTCAAGCAATGCTTCAATTTCTGTAAGTGTGTCTAGAGAATTAATTCCTAGAAGTGGGATGCCTAGACCAAAGAACATGTACATTTTATACAGGAGGAAGAATCACTAAATGGCTCTCCAGCAGGATTTTGCCTGTTTTTCCTTGCACCACTTCCTTTTTCCAGTTTGTCTTGGGATTTTTCACTTTTTCTTGTTTTCTACAATGGGTACCAACTCAATGGACATGAGTTTGAGACAGCTCTGGGAGAAGGTGAAAGACAGGGAAGCCTGACATGTCCATGGGGTCTCAAAGAGTCGGACACAACTTAGCTCCTGGACAACAGCAGCAATGGATATACATTCGTATCCTGCATGTGTGGCAAGCACATTTCCCAGCTTATCTTTCATCTTTGATTTTGTTTATAGTCTTCTTTATTGTGCAAATGTATTTAATTTTTAGGGAGCCTCACTGTCTATGGTTTTGATTTTCCTTGCCATATCAAAAAAAAATCTTTCCCCATGCCAATGTTATACAAGTCATTCTTGATTTCTTTTAGTACTTTCATGGTTTTAGATTTCTACATTTAAGCCTTTGAAGCATCTAATCTATTTCAATGTAAACAATGTAATAAAGATTTCACTTTATGTTTTCCAAATGGCTAAACATCTGAGTTATCCATCATCTCATTGATTTGAAATGCCACTTTTATCATACACTGAATTTTTGTAGATGCTCGAGTATATTCTGGGCACTGTATTCTGATCTGTTGACATCTCTACCAATTCCTGAGTCAGTATGACACTTCTTAAAATACTGAGTTTCATAATATACTTTAATATCCGTTAGAGCAAGTTTTGTACTCCCCAAATAGCAGAAGATTACTAAGTTGAAGCAAAAGTTTCCTTTCTTGCCTGCCATGGCTCTGGTCTCAGCCCTCTCACCCCTGTTAGCAGTTTGGTCTGTGTCCTTCAAGACCCTGATCTATGTATTTACAGACTTGAAAACACAGGTAGGCCCAGGTACACAACAACAAAGGGCTGACACCAGGGCTGATGGTCAGCCAGACTATGAGGAAGGCTATTAAATATTAAACTAGTTCCATTACTCAGTCTCTTAATCATGTCTGACTGTTTTGCAACCGCATGAACTGTAGCCCGCCAGGCTCCTCTGTCCGTGGGATTCTCCGGGAGTGGCTTGCCACGTCGTCCTCCGGGAGATCTTCCCGACCCAGGGATCGAACCTGCGGCTCTTGTGTCTCCTGCATTGGCAGGCAGGTTCTTTACCACTAGCGCCACTTGGGAAGCTGCCAGCTACTAGTTGGCGAACAGCAGTAGCCTCCAGGTCTCTCTACTAACTCATCCTGGACTGCTTCTGCTCCTTCCCAGCATAAAGTCTATTATGACATCAAATGTTGCATATGTGTTCACAAGCAGCATTGGTTTATTTCGTGTGTATGTGTTATTTTGTCATGTTTGGTGTGAGGATTATACTAGCTCTGTTGAATGAGTCGAGAAACCCGCAGTCTTTTCTGTGAATTCCTTGGAACAAACTAAATGCCACCGAAGTCATTGGTTCCTTTGGAAAAACTTGTTTATTAAACCTTTGGGGCCTGTTGTCCTTTTTGAAGTGGGGGAGGAGCATGAGGATAGACAATTTGGACAGCGTGTTGCACTTCTCTGGGCTTAGTGTTCTGTTTAGGGTTTTTTATTGCCTTTGTTAAGAAATTTGTGATAATTTTTATTTTTCTAGAAAGTAATTTTCTGTTACTGGTATGAGCAATGGAGTCTAACTCCATCAATTACCAGTTCTTTTGAAATAGACTTTGCTTTTTATTGGTTAAGTTTGCAGAAAGATTGAAATTTCCCTCATACCTGGTACCCAGGTTCCCCTATCCTTAACATAGTATGGCACACTTGTAACAATTAAAGAACTTATTTATAAGGTTTTTTAAAAGTCTTTATTGAACTTATTACAATATTGTTTCTATTTTATGGTTTTTGACTGAGAGACATGTGGGATCTTTTCTCCCCAACCAGGGATAGAACCCACACCTCCTGCATTGGAAGACACTGTACCACCGTGCCACCCGGGAAGTCCCTATTGACGCCTTCTTGTTAAAGATCCTAGTTTATTCAGAGTCCTTTAGCTTTTTCCTTATGTTCTTCTTCTCTTCCAGGATCCCATCTAGGACATCACGTGACATGTAGTCATTGTGTCTCCTTGGGCTCCTCTTGACTGGGGTGGTTTCTCAGACTTTCCTTGTTTTCGATGCCCTCTACAATTTTTGTATTTTGGCTGTGCTGGGCCTTCACTGTGGTCTTAGTTGCCCTGTGGCATATGGGATCTTAGTTTCCTGACCAGGGATTGAACCCATGTCCCCTCCATTGCAGGGTGGATTCTTTACCACTGGACCTCCAGGGAAGTCCTGTCCTCTGCAGTTTTGAGGAGTGTGGGTGGACATCCTCTATGGAAATTTGTGTGAAGTTTTTTCATGATAAGACGGGAGTGGTCCTGGGAAGAAGATCATAGCGATCAAGTGCCATGTTCATCTCATCATGTCAAGAGTACATCTTCGTGTGGATTTTGATCATGAATGCTGCCATTGACCACGTGACTGAGGCAGTGCTTGGGAGGGGTCTCCACTTGAAGCTACTCTTCTTTGCCCCTGTTCCATTTTGGAAGGAAAACAGCTAAGGAATAGGGAGTTGTTAAGGAATAGTTGTTATGCTCCACCTTTTTGAGGGTTGAGTATCCACATAAATTATTAGAATTCTTCTGCAAGAAGATTTGTCTGTTTGCCCCCATTTTTAATCTGTTCAGTCATTGATTTTTATCAGCATGGACCCATGGATAGTTATTTTATACTTTGAATTATAATCTAATACAACCTTATTTTGTGGCTTTAATTGCTCCATCTTCAGCCTTTGGAAGTTCTCTCGGCTGGCTCCTATGTCTCTTGGACGTATCCCTATTTTAGAGAGGCTTTTCTATTTGTTTTCTATTTGTCAGTTTTTTAAGCACTCGCATACTTTCTAGCCCTCCAAGATGTTCCAAGCTCATCTTGTATATTTCCTGCCCTAGTGCTAGAATCATCACTTTCTCCCAAAGAACCCTGATTCCTTTTCAGTGGAGTTGCTGTTGTTTAGTCATTGTAGGTTGTGCCCGACTCTTTGCAACCCCATGGACTGCAGCACACCAGGCTCCTCTGTCCTCCACTGTCTCCCGGAGTTTGCTTAAATGCATGTCCATTGAGTCAGTGATGCTATCTAACCTCAGTCACCCCTTTCTCCTTTTGCCTTCAACCTTTGCCAGTATCAGGGTCTTTTCCAATGAGTTGGCTCTTTGCATCAGGTGGCCAAAGTATTGGAGCTTCAGCATCAGTCCTTCCAATGAATAATCAGGGTTGATTTCCTTTAGGATTGACTAGTTTAATTTCTGTACAGTCCAGGGGATTCTCAAGAGTCTTATCAAGCACCACAGTTTGAAAGTATCAGTTCTTTGGTGATCAGCCTTCTTTATGGCCCAACTTTTACATCCATACATGACTACTGGAAAAGCCATAGCTTTGATTATATGGACTTTTGTTTACAAAGTAATGTCTCTGCTTTTTAATATGCTGACTAGGTTGGTCATAACTTTCCTTCCAAGGAGTAAGCATCTTTTAATTTCATGGCTGCAATCACCATCTGCAGTGATTTTGGAGCCCAGAAAAATAAAGTCAGCCACTGTTTCCACTATTTCCCCATCTATTTGCCATGAAGTGATGGGACCAGATGCCATGATCTTAGTTTTCTTGAATGTTGAGTTTTAAGCCAGCTTTTTCACTCTCCTCTTTCACCTTCATCAAGAGGTTCTTTAGTTCCTCTTCACTTTCTGTCATTAGAGTGGTATTATCTGCATATCTGAGGTTGCTGATATTTCTCTCAGCAATCCTGATTCCACCTTACAATTCATCCAGCCTGACATTTCACATGATGTATTCTATATATATGTTAAATAAGCAGGGTGACAATAGACAGCCTTGTTGTACTCCTTTCCCAACTTGGAACCAGTCTATTATTCCATGTCCAGTTCTAACTGTTGCTTCTTGACTGTATCTTGGAGTGTGCCTCTCAGGAGTCAGGAGAAAGTGAAAGTCACTCATTTATGTCCGACTCTTTGCGACCCCATGGACTGTATACTTCATGGAATTCTCCAGGCCAGAATCCTGGAGTGAGTAGCCTTTCCCTTCTCCAGGGGATCTTCTCAACCCAGCAATCAAACCCAGGTCTCTTGCATTCAGGCAGATTCTTTACCAGCTGAGCCACAAGGAAAGCCCAGGAATACTGGAATGGGTAGCCTGTCCTTTCTCCAGTGGATCTTCCCAACCGAGGAATTGAATTGGGGTCTCCTGCTTTGCAGGTGGATTCTTTACCAATTGAGCTAACTGTTCTATAATTTTATG
Source organism: Cephalophus harveyi (assembly GCA_006410635.1). NCBI lineage: Eukaryota > Metazoa > Chordata > Mammalia > Artiodactyla > Bovidae > Cephalophus > Cephalophus harveyi. The sequence continues at coordinate 293,262 of SJYT01034388.1, forward strand.
CTTATTTTCTTTTTAAATTGTGTTATCTAGAAGAGAAATTTTAATGTCCAAGGTTTTAGAATTTTCTAGTTTAGTCAATTTCTAGTTTAATTGAATTATAGTCAAAGAGTGGTGCCGTTTTACGGTTTCTACCTTTGAGAACTGAGATTTCTTTGATATAATATTTAAACATTTGAAATGGTTTTGAGTAGATGACTATTTTCCATTTTGTTGGGCACATGCTTCTGCGTATATCAAGTAAAGTTTTGCAGCTGTAAGTCCTGTTTTTGCAAATGTGTTCTTAGTTATTTTATCAACTTGTTGCTTTATAAATAGGATATTTTCTTTCATTATAGTTGCTAATTAGTGATTATATTTAGGTGATAAAACCATTTAGTTTTGTTTATTAATGTCATAGTCAGCTACCTTATTAACTCATGTTTTTATACTAGTTTTTATTTCACGTGAGTACTCTATCAGTCATAGCATCTAAAAATATGATAATTGTCCTTCTCCTGTTTCTTATTTGATTTATTTGCCTAATTACATTGGCTAAAACTTCTAGCATAATGGTAGACGTACAGCAGGAAGGCTGGAGGTAAAAGGTGTCAGTTTATTTGGTGCCTCAACCCTGTCCAGTGTCTGAGTCATGCTCTGGAGCACATCTGTGTTTTAAACACAGCATTAACACGTTAATATATAAATATTAATATAAATAAAAACATTAATATAAAATATAGATAACATTAAACATATAGAAGAGCCACAACATTCATGTTTGTCTTTTATGTGTAATGGAGATGCTTTCCCAAAAGCCCCCAGCAGGTGCCCCTTTGGCAAGGGAGGCTGGGAACCTGGGAGGACAGAAATATAATGACTGACTTTTCATCAAGGTTTTCAGATGTATCAGCCAGAGTTGTACCAGCTACTGTTTTGAATTCTTTTAACTCCCTTTATATCTATGGTTATTTTTCTATTCCTTTTTTCTGATTTTGTGTTTTTATGCTTTCTCACTTTTTTTGTCGGTTAGTCTACCAAGGTGTTTATTTTGCTCTGGAGCTTTCCTCTTAAAGAACCAGCTCCTGATTTTATAGTACCAGTTCTTCCAGTTTTGTTTGCTAATTCACTTATATCTGCATTTATCTTTGTTAATTCCTTGCTTTTGCTCTTTGTGTACATTTTGTTGTTATTTTCCTAAATACTGGCTTGGAAGCCTGATTCGTTTGCTTCGATGTTTGCAGTTGGTAGTGAGAGAATGTGCAAGGGGTGTTATCATCTGGGATCAGCTCTGGGATTCCTTTTGCACTGCTCCTGTTGTCATTATTTTTAACTACTCTACATGTATGGTTTTGATCTCTTCTTTGGCTTAGGAGTAGTTTAGGAGATAACTGTACATTTACTAATAGCAACGAGTTGTTTTATTTTTATTGTTCTCCTTTGCTATTTAATTTTAGCTTTATTGAATTATGATCAGAAAGTCTGTACCTTTTATTTTTCTTAGAATTTGTTGAGGTTTGATCTGTTACCAAATTTTTGAAAAATATATAGACACTTAAATAGAAATTGCTATTAATTATATTAGATCCAATGTGTGTGTGTATTTACTTTTATTAGTCTATGGAAGTCACTAGTGATGAAGAAAAGTATATTAAAGTCTCCCCTTACTATCTTGCTTCAATTAGTTTATACTTTTATTTCCTACAATTTTTACTTTATCTATTTTGATACTATATTGTCTGGTATACAGAAATGAATAAAACATGTATTTTCGTTTTGAATTTTGTACCTCAACAGTATAATACTTTTCTCCTTGAATTCAACTTAATATTAACATTGCAAACCCTGCTTTCCTTTATTTTGTTTGTGGCTGCCTGGTGTATCTCTGGCCATTCTTTTGCTTTCACAATTTGTCACTAAGATATAGCTGCCTTTAGTTTTTTATTCCATTTGCATTGATTTTTATAATAACTATGTATCATTTCCATTTTGTAATTCTATTTAGTATTTTATGGCTTTTTTGTTTCCTTGTTTGTTTTTTTTCCTTTGTGTTCTTTCTTTTGCTATATATTTTGGCTTGTTGATTATTTCTTGCCCTGGGAAGACAGGGCAAGATAGAAGACACACAATCTGTTTCAATTTCTAGCAAATGGTTATCTTTATAATTTTAAACAATATTTTAAAATCTTTCTTCACTTCAATTTAGAAAATGAAATATTATGGTGAAATTAGTACCCTTACATTTCTTTTGCTTGCTTCACTTCTTTTCTTCCTAATTTTAATTGGTACATTCTAATATATCTAACTGGTATATATTTTAAAATCTCAGTGTATTATCATGTTTTTATATTTGCATGAAACATTTGCATCCTTTTTGTAACAACAATTTTTGTATAATTTTTTCAGTAAAATTTTTAAAATTTTGTATATAAATTTACATTGTGTATTTAATAATATTGGGCTTCCCTGGTGGCTCAGTGGTAAAGGATCCGCCTGCCAGTGCAGGAGATGCAGGAGTCGAGGATTCAACCCCTGAGTTGCCATTCTCTTTTCCAGGGGATCTTTTCAACCCAGGGATCAAACCCATGTCTCCTTCATTGCAGGCAAATTCTTTACCATCTGAACCATCAGGGAAGTCCCAGAGCTTTTGAGACCAGCTTAGCTTTTCACATTCAAAGAGACTTGTCCTGTCTTTTTCTCTGTGTGGAATGTTCTTTATTTCTAAATTTCAATAAACTCCCCTGATATGTCTTCCTATTGTTGATCATTGTTTTTTCATTATATTTTGTGAGCTGATTTGATGGACAGTGAGAGTCCCTTGGAAAGCAAGGAGATAGATCAAACCAGTCAATCTTAAAGGAAATCAACCCTGAATACTCTTTGGAAGGACTGATGCTGAAGCTGAAACATCAGTCCTGATACTTTGGTCACCTAATGTGAATAGCTAACTCATTGGAAAAGACCCTGATGCTGGGAAAGATTGAAGGCAGAAGGAGAAGAGGGCAACAGAGGATGAGATTGGTGGATGGCATTACCTATGCAAAGACATGAACTTGGGCAAACTCTGGGAGATGGTGAGGGACAGGGAAGCCTGGCGTGCTGTAGTCCATGGGGTTGTGAAAAGTCGGACATGACTTGGCAATTGGACAACAACAAATGATGATTAATCTTACATCTGGGTTAAGGGTGCCCAGACAACTGGTGAAGCATTTCTAGATGTGTCTGTGAGGGTCTCTCTAAAGGAGATTAGCATCTGAATCAGACTGAGTAGGTGAGACCACCCTCACCAGTGCCAACAGGTGTCATTCAATCCGTTGAATTCCTGAATTGGACAAAACGATGGACAAAGGGCAAAACTTGTTCTTTGCTTGAACTGGACATCCATTTTCTCCTGCCCGTGAACATCAACACTCTTGATTCTCAGGCCTTTGGACTAAATTATACCACCAGCTGTCTTGGTTCTCCAGCTTGTAGATGGCAGATCGTGGGGAGGCACAAGGTGGAAGAAAGCTTGGAGCATTTGTGGAGCATATGAATAGAGGTGATGGCTGCTTATATAACTGGAAAATGGAGAGTGAAAGAACAGTATAATTTGAGCTTTGAGAGGGAAGCAGGGGACAGATTGTACAAGGACTTACAGATCCTGCTAAGGAGTTGTGTTTTGTCTTGGTTTTAAATTCAATAGGAAACCACCGAATGATGTTAAGCAAAAGACATGATCTGATGCACATTTTTACAAATTTGCTCTTATTGAAAATGGGGGATGGATTGGAGAGGACAGTGAGAATGAGATGGAAGCAGTAGGGATGCTAACCTTGTCTTCAATCTCACATTCAAGGCAAATTGTCCAGCCTGTTTTAGGTTAAATTTACCAGAAATATATATTCACTCTTGGCTAAATAGCTCATCCTACATTTAAATCCATATACTCACTCTTGGCTGAAGAGCTCACCCTACATTTAAATTCCTCAAGGGTCAATTAAAAATTGTCTAATTCTTTTTATGTTAAATGTTTGTGTCCTTTGTCTCCAGTGTTTTGTCAAATTCAAGCAGTAAGAATGTCCATGTAGTGGATGATAATTAAACCACCCCACTGAGTAAACACCCCACTCATAGTTATCTCATCCTACGACCCAGCCCTCTGCAAAAACAAGCTGTGAAGTCTTTAACCTTGACTTTAGCTAGTTTCAGCAAGTGGCCATGTTCACCCTTATGGTTGGCTGATAGCAGGCTGGTTCCAGAAGGGGAACCACCCCAGCGTCCTTGTGACTCCTTCCTGTTCCCTGGCTCCCCCTCGGCTTATCCCCCTTGCTTTCTCCCAGAGTCTCTTCAGCTCTGCTTCCTGATTCAACAGTTTCTCTTCCTTTTTCCCAGTCCATCCACTGTGAATGTTTGGGTCCATCACTTCTTCCTGGGCCTGCTCTTGCCAAGGAGATAAACTTAAGTGGTCCTACTGCCTCCCACACCGTGGTTTTTATATCTGCCTGCTCCAGGTGCCAGGCTCCCACTTGGGCAGAGGTGAGGCTGGCGCTCAGGAACGATGCGAGACTCACTGTGAGCCCTAAGATAGCAGCCACGCTCATTCAGCCCTAAGATAGCAGCCACGCTCATTCAGCCCTAAGGTGGCAGCCACGCTCATTCAGCCCTAAGGTGGCAGCCACGCTCATTCAGCCCTAAGGTGGCAGCCACGCTCATTCAGCTCTAAGGTGGCAGCCACGCTCATTCAGCCCTAAGGTGGCAGCCACGCTCATTCGGCAATTCTTCAGTGACTCTTGGTTTGGGTATTGTCACCGTCTGTTGACTTAAAATAGCTTTGACAGGTCCTTGAAAGCGTATTCTGACACTTATGTCTAGGTATCTTGATTCCAAATCATGGTTAGAGAGAAAAGTGGGCCCAAGCCAACCGATGATGTAGGCTGACTAGCAAGGACATGGTCTGCTCTGATAACAAGTGTGCCACATTGAGGACTCAGATCTCATAAGAAATTACTGTCGATGATATGATTTTTCTAAAATAAGGGGAAATGTGATTAAGTGAACAATGAAATAAAATACAGTCTTCCCTCAGTTTTCATCATTGTTGCATTCCTGGACAGTGCATTGTTATGCAAAAACCATGCAGAAAGTATTTTGTGCTTATGCATTGAACGTTGGGTTAGGTTGCAGGATGAGTGGGGTATTTACCTGCCCGAATGAGACATTTAGTGGTTGAATCAAGGATAGCTTTTTCAAGTAGGGCCATCCCGACCATTTGGTTAAGAGGTCTTAGCCAAATACCTGCCCGTGGTACCAAACAAGCACTGTAATGACCAAAAATCACCACTGCAAATTTCTAAAATACCCCTAGGGGGTGGTGCAACTCCCTCAAGAGCTACTGATTAAATAAACTGAGCCCTCCTCATGAAACCTTTAATAGATCACAGCATAGAGGACCATCAAATGAGTTAATACTTTAAAGAGCTGAGAACAATGCTTGGCATGTTGTAAGCTCTGTATATGCATTTATTATATACATAAATAAGTAGACTCAATGCCAACAGAAATATGCCAGGTTTTTCTTAAGTTAATGAGCAGATGAGTATGAGGGCTGAGCCCGGTGACCTGTTTTGATTTTTGTAATGGTATAAAATGTACACAGGGTCTTCCCTGGTGGCCCAGTGGTTAAGACTCAGAGTTTCCACTGCAAGAGGCTCAGGTTCAGTCCCTGCTTGGGGAACTAAGATCCGCAGTGCAGTCAAAAATTAACTAACTAAATAAATAATAAAAGAAATAAGATGAATAAAAACTAGAAACAAATTTAAAAAATTTTAGAACTTCAAAGAATAAAATGTACACAAGTTATGAAGTGTAATAATTTGTGTGAAAAGAGAGGAAGAATACCTATTTAATCTATATATTTGCATTTATAAACAATGATTTGTTTGCCCCTGGAGAGAGGAACTGCATTCCTGAGGGAGAGCATCAGAAGAAGACTTCTTACCATAACCAGTCTGAAGCTTTGATACTCTGAACAAAGTGAATGAAATAACTAATTCAAAATAAATAATACATATTTTTAACATTTAAACAGTTTAACATATACTTAGGATAACAAGACTCTGTGTTGTAATGAGATATGAAGTTCAGTTCAGTTCAGTCGCTCAGTCGTGTCTGACTCTTTGCAACCACATGAATCCCAGCAGGCCAGGCCTGCCTGTCCATCACTGACTCCCAGAGTTTACCCAAACTCATGTCCATTGAGTCGGTGATGCCATCCAGCCATCTCATCCTCGGTCGTCCCCTTCTCCTCTTGCCCCCAATCCCTCCCAGCATCAGAGTCTTTTTCCAATGAGTCAAATCTTCGCATGAGGTGGCCAAAGTATTGGAGTTTCACTTCAGCATCAGTCCTTCCAATGAACACCCAGGACTGATCTCCTTTAGGATGGACTGGTTGGATCTCCTTGCAGTCCAAGGGACTCTCAAGAGTCTTCTTCAACACCACAGTTCAAAAGCATCAATTCTTCAGTGCTTTCTTCACAGTCCAACTCTCACATCCATACATGACCACTGGAAAAACAATAGCCTTGACTAGACAGACCTTTGTTAGCAAAGTAATGTCTTTGCTTTTGAATATGCTATCTAGGTTGGTCATAACTTTCCTTCCAAGGAGTAAGCATCTTTTAATTTCATGGCTGCAATCACCATCTGCAGTGATTTTGGAGCCCCCCCAAAATAAAGTCTGACACTGTTTCCACTGTTTCCCGTTCTATTTCCCATGAAGTGATGGGACCAGATGCCATGATCTTCGTTTTCTGAATGTTGAGCTTTAAGCCAACTTTTTCACTCTCCTCTTTCACTTTCATCAAGAGGCTTTTGAGTTCCTCTTCACTTTCTGCCATAAGGGTGGTGTCATCTGCATATCTGAGGTTATTGATATTTCTCCCGGCAATCTTGATTCCAGCTTGTGCTTCTTCCAGCCCAGCATTTCTCATGATGTACTCTGCATAGAAGTTAAATAAGCAGGGTGACAATATACAGCTTTGACGTACTCCTTTTCCTATTTGGAACTAGTCTGTTGTTCCATGTCCAGTTCTAACTGTTGCTTCCTGACCTGCATATAGGTTTCTGAAGAGGCAGGTCAGGTGGTCTGGTATTCCCATCTCTTTCAGAATTTTTCACAGTTTATTGTCATCCACACAGTCAAAGGCTTTGGCATAGTCAATAAAGCAGAAATAGTTGTTTTTCTGGAGCTCTCTTGCTTTTTCAATGATCCAGCGGATGTTGGCAATTTGATCTCTGATTCCTCTGCCTTTTCTAAAACCAGCTTGAACATCTGGAAGTTCACAGTTCA
>SJYT01034388.1:300596-346738 GCA_006410635.1 Cephalophus harveyi
TCCGTCCATAGTTCATCAGGCACTCTAACAGATCTAGTCCCTTAAATCTATTTCTCACTTCCACTGTATAATCATAAGGGATTTGATTTAAGCCATACCTGAATGGTCTAGTGGTTTTCCCTACTTTCTTCAATTTAAGTCTGAATTTGGCAATAAGGAGTTGATGATCTGAGCCACAGTCAGCTCCCGGTCTTGTTTTTGCTGACTGTATGGATCTTCTCCATCTTTGGCTGCAAAGAATATAATCAGTCTGATTTCGGTGTTGACCATCTGGTGATGTCCCTGTGTAGAGTCTTCTCTTATGTTCATGGAAGAGGGTGTTTGCTATGACCAGTGCATTCTCTTGGCAAAACCCTTTTAGCCTTTGCCCTGCTTCATTCTATATTCAAAGGCCAAATTTGCCTGTTACTCCAGATGTTTCTTGACTTCCTACTTTTGCATTCCAGTCCCCTATAATGAAGATATGAAGAGTTTCCGTAAATGACAATATTATTTACTTTCTACAGCCAAGCCAACTTTGTATGTAGATTTTCTCCTCTTACTCAATTCTGCATTCCCTGTTATTAAAGTCAATGTCAACAATACTTCCTAATCCTGTATAGTTTAATTTTCATTAAACTAGAACTACATTTATCTCATTGACATTCAAACCCAGTTCACTTCCTCCAATCCTTAGGTGCCTGGGACTTTGCAGACTTGTAGACAGTGATAATTCTGCATACTAGTCTCAATTTGTTGGACCTTCCTAAAGAGTATGGTCACCCTGCAGCCAGCAGCTGGGAGAGATGAGGCTGGCAGGACACGTGAGAAACATAGAAGGTGTAGCAAACAAGGACTGGAGCATCTGGAAATTTCAGGACCACAGACTCATTGGGAGGAAGCTTTAGAGACTGTTCATGTTACTCCTCTTTTCTCCTCCCCCGCCACCCTGCTCCCTCTTCTGTCCTTCAGTCTTCTCCCTCTCCCTTCCCTCCCTCCTTCCTTCATTAAGAAATGATGAAACAGAGGTTCAAAGAAGAACTTTCTCCAACCTCATCCAGCAAGTGCGTGGCAGAACTAGAAATTGGACCCAAGTCTTCTTTTGGAAAAACAGTGCAGATGTAAGAGACCATTCCCACCCCCCTGCCCCCCGTCTTCTCAACTTTTCTCAGCGTCTGCTTTATTTCCGTCCCACTGTGGATGGCAGAGAGGGAAGGCAGGTGAGGAGCTTGAGCACAGAGCCTTTTCTGTCCTGCATCAAGGTCTAAAGAATGCTTGGGTGGCACCTGAAGGACTGTAGTTTTCAAGCCGTGGCAATGTGACTACAGGCTGGGAGTGACAAACAGAACGCAGACTCCTGCTGGCGTGAATCGTGATGCAGATTGAGAAGGTCGAGGCGCAGCTGCCCTTGATGCGAACATTCAGCCTCTTTGCACTGGTGCCAAATTGAATCTCGGACATGGAATTTTGGGTGAAGTAGAAAAGAATAGCTTTATTGCTTTGACAGGCAAAGGGGGACACAGTGGGCTCCTGCCCTTGAAAACTGCCCTCCCCACTAGGGAGGATTTGGTGAGGAGTTTTTATGCCAGTGTGGTTCAAGGGCCGGGTTGCTGATAAGGTTAGAGTGTGTGCAGGGCCTACGCTTCTTTAATCGGGTCTCAGGAGACCCTCTGTGGGATTCAGAATGCTGATGTCTTCCACTTGTTGGGGGCTTTAGTTCCATAAGGGCTTCCCTGGAGGCTCAGATGCTATAGAATCCACCGGCAATACAGGAGACCCAGGTTCGATCCCTGGGCCAGGAAGATCCCCTGGAGAAGCAAATGGCAACCCACTCCAGTATTCTTGCTTGGAGAATGCCATGGACAGAGGAGCCTGGTGGGCTACAGTCAATGGGGTTGCAAAGAATCGGACCCTAAGCTCCATAAGGAGCTCGCAGATACTGTTGTGTGTATCCCTTGAGGCCGAGCCAGGACCCTGCTCCAGGGCTGCACCATTGTTTCTCGGCTGCCCCTCCCTCGTCTCTGTATCCTCCCCCTTTCCCGTGTAGCAGCTGTTCAGCTCTGTCCTTTGGAACTCAGGGAAGATTGTGGAGGCTGAAGTCCATCCCCAACAAATAAGGAATCAGGGACACAGAAAAGTTTCCATGCCCAGGAGCCCCACAGGGTCCTACTTGGTTTCATGCTTACCGAGGAGCAACGGAGGCGGAGGGGAGGGGTGAGAGCAAGCAGAAAACACCTTCCCAGCTCAGGTGTAAACCTTCCTCTCAGTCTCAATATGTCAGAAGACTCACACATGCCATCTTCATACTGGATCCCTCCTGCAGGCACCTCATTGTAACTCAAAGAACCTTTCTTGAAAATAACTTGTAAAAACCCTCACTTGTATGGTCTGTGCAGCAAAGGGGGCTTCCTTCCCCTGTGACTCAGTGGTAAAGAATCTGCCTGGAATGCAGGAGACAGATATAGGTTCAATCCATGGGTGGGGAAGATCCCCTGGAGGAGGAAATGGCAACCCACTCAGCATTTTTACCTGGAAAATCCCATGGTCAGAGGAGCCTGGCAGGCTACAGTCCATGGGGTCTTAAAGAATTGGACATGACCGAGTGACAATCACTCACTCACTCACTTGCAACGAAGAGTGAAGTATAAACTGATATCCCAGTACCAAATTCATCCTGGGCTTGGGAAGACTGCTTCCCTTTTGGGTGGAGGGAGTAGAGACATCAGAAATGATCCCCTCTCAGAAAGAACTTTCCTGGCAGGCTTCTTTTTTTGGTCTCTTTTCTCTCTCCATTGAAAAGGATAAGATGATTAAAAAGATTCCCACGTCTATTTTCAAATTATGTCAGAAAAGTAGATTAAAGGTTTTATGCTTAGGAAAACGGGGATAAATATTCAAACATAAATTATGGCAGTATTAATAATTGCACGTTTGTGCTAAGTAACTAGAAAATTATTTGAGCATTAATTCCATTTACATATGTTCATTCAGATTTGTATCCCTGAAGCATGCAAGTATTTGGGGTTTGAAACATTTAATCACTTAGTAAGCAGCCCTCAATGGGATTGCCATTTATTTATTGTCTTTATTGATTTTCCTACACAGGAGAACGCTTGTGGTGAATAAAAACTGGCTGCTGAAGTGAAAGAACCCTATATTTTCTAGCGCAGAACAAAAGTGCCTTGAAAAAAAAAAAAAGCAACCTGTTTTGAGATCATCCCAGCTCAGGGCCAGAATGCTGTTCCACTCATTTGTGAGAAACCTTTCTCCCTTTAGTAAGGTATTCTGTTGTTTCTAGACAGATGCCTTGTGTAGCACTTGCTTCTCTGTTCAAGTTGAATTTTCGAAGTCAGTCTCTTTCGGAGCATGGTGGACCCCCAGCCTCACAGGAGCACAGTTGGTTCTTAGTTTATGCAGGGGCCCTGCCAACAGGAAACCTGGAAAAACCTAGAATCCAATCCGTTGGTCGAGAAATATCATCTTAATCTGTTTTCAAAGAAATCTCCTGGGTGACTTCACTGTGAAGTTTTCATGAAGAAGAAGGCCTGAAATAATCACAACAGCCCTAATAATGAGAACATAGAGACATGAGAACACTCATTCAGAGTTCCCCAACCAGCTTAAGTGAAAAAGATTTCGAAGTTCAGGGGTATCTCCCTCCCAAGGAGGGGAGTGTAACTCCCACCCCTCAAATGCCGGCTGCTCTTTGTGCGTGCTGAAGTCTAGTCTTTGCAACCCCATGGATTGTAGCCTGCCAGGCTCCTCTGTCCATGGGAATTTTCAGGCAAGAATACTGGAGTGGGTTGCCAATTTCTTCTTCAGGGAATCTTCTTGACCCAGGGACTGAACCCAGGTCTCCTGCATTGCAGGCAGATTCTTTACTGACTGAGCCACCAGAGAAGCCCTATGTTTGTGACTTCCTTCCAAAAAACACAGCGTGGAGGTGGGGTGCGCAGCATAATAATGAGAACATAGAGACATGAGAACACTCATTCAGAGTTCCCCAACCAGCTTAAGTGAAAAAGATTTCGAAGTTCAAGGGTATCTCCCTTCCCAAGGAGGGGAGTGTAACTCCCACCCCTCAAATGCCGGCTGCTCTTTGTGCGTGCTGAAGTCTACTCTTTGCAACCCCATGGATTGTAGCCTGCCAGGCTCCTCTGTCCATGGGAATTCTCAGGCAAGAATACTGGAGTGGGTTGCCAATTTCTTCTTCAGGGAATCTTCTTGACCCAGGGATTGAACCCAGGTCTCCTGCATTGCAGGCGGATTCTTTACTGACTGAGCCACCAGAGAAGCCCTACGTTTGTGACTTCCTTGCAAAAAACACAGCGTGGAGGTGGGGTGCGCAGCAATGACGCAGCAGAGGAACTCGGCAGACAGAGCTGATGGAGGTTAGCACTGCCAGAGAAAATGCCCCTGAGGCTCAGAAGTTGCTCTGGTGCTCACGGTTAGCCATGCTCTTCTCTGATGAGTCCCCGTCTCACAGGAACCAAACTCACTTATTCTGAGACCATGAGTAAATGAGACAAAACAAAGCCACTCTATACTTTTATCTAAGCCCAGGCCAAAATGAGGTCACTATGTCACCCACAAAATCCCACACGCCCCCTCTCTCAGCCAGAAGGCGTGACTGCCTGTCTTCACCATGACAGTTCTTCAACGTGCAACCTGGCCTCCCACAGATAAGATTTAGATACAGTGGTATCTGTGTAGGTAGACAGATACAGAGAAGGATCAGTAGCCTTTGGCTAAAGATCTTCCCTAGTAGCTCAGGTGATAAAGAATCCACCTGCAATCCAGGAGACCCTGGTTCAATCCCTGGGTCAGGAAGATCCTCTGGAGAAGAGAATCCCCCCTCAGTGTTCTTGCCTGGAGAATCCCATGAACAGAGGAGCCCAGCAGGCTACAGTCCATGGGGTTGCAACGAGTCAGACGCGACTCAGTGACTTTCACTTTCCTTTAGTATATCCATCTTTGGAAAAGGAAAAGGAAAAGCATAAAAAGACATAGCTAGTTTAAAATCCAAATTCTGATTTTATAGATATATAATGTCCAGGCTGCTACAAGATGAACATGGCTTCCAGCCGTGTTGAGACAGCAGTTCTTTGTGCAGGATGTTCAGCAGTGTTGTGTATCCAACAGTAGGAAAAGCCAGGCTCAAGGAAGGATGTTCACTTAGAAGAAAGCAACACTGGCCATCCACATGCCTTCCTGACTGCATTCTGTCATGGAGAGATTCAGCAGTTCAGTAATTCTGGTTAATCTAACCAGATAGTGCAATTTTCTCTTGTATATAGCACTGATCTTCTATTTTGGTGTCAGGTTTTCAACAAGTATTAATTATGGGGTGGAAAAATGTTGTGCAAAGTTCCTTTCCTGCAGATACCAGTCATAGAGCTGCTCTGCTTTCTGAGCAGCTAGAGCTTACAGTGCAGAAGAAACCTTCATTTCCTTACTTCTGTGTGTGTTCAGTCATGTCTGACTTTTTGCAGCCTCATGGACTGTAGCCTGCCAGGCTCCTCTGTCCATGGGATTTCCCAGGCAGAAATACTGGAGTGGGTTGCCATTTCCTACTCCAGGGGATCTTTCTGACCCAGGGATTGGACCTGCATCTCCTGCGTCTCCTGCATTGGCAGGCAGATTCTTTACTACTGCACTACCTGGGAAGCCCTTATCTCCTTCATTCAGCCCTAAACCATCATCAAAGCTCAAAGAATCAAAAGCTTCTTTCTAGTACCCTCTACTAAGACAGTTTATTGTGATCCACATAGTCAAAGGCTTTGGCATAGTCAATAAAGCAGAAGTAGATGTTTTTCTGGAACTCTCTTGCTTTTTCCATGATCCAGCGGATGTTGGCAATTTGATCTCTGGTTCCTCTGCCTTTTCATTAAATAAGCAGGGTGACAATATACAGCCTTGACGTACTCCTTTTCCTATTTGGAACCAGTCTGTTGTTCCATGTCCAGTTCTAACTGTTGCTTCCTGACCTGCATACAGATTTCTCAAGAGGCAGGTTAGGTGGTCTTGTATTCCCATCTCTTTCAGAATTGTCCACAGTTTATTGTGATCCACACAGTCAAAGGCTTTGGCATAGTCAATAAAGCAGAAGTAGATGTTTTTCTGGAACTCTCTTGCTTTTTCCATGATCCAGCGGATGTTGGCAATCTGATCTCTGGTTCCTCTGCCTTTCTAAAGCCAGCTTGAACATCAGGGAGTTCACGGTTCACATATTGCTGAAGCCTGGCTTGCAGGATTTTGAGCATTACTTTGCTAGCATGTGAGAAGGTCCGTATAGTCAAGGCTATGATCTTCCCATTGGTCACGTACAGTTGTGAGAGCTGGACTATAAAGAAGCAGAGCACCAAAGAATTGATGCCTTCAAACTGTGGTGCTGGAGAAGATTCCTGAAAGTCCCTCAGACAGCATGGAGATCAAACCAGTCAGTCTAAAGGGAAATAAACCTTGACTACTCATTGGAAGGACTGATGCTGAAGCTGAAGCTCCAGTATTTTGGTCACCTGATGTGAACAACTGACTCATTGGTAAAGTCCCTGATGCTGGAAAAGACTGAGGGCAGACGGAGAAGAGGGCATCAGAGGATGAGATGGCTGGCTGGCATCACTGATGCAATGGACACGAACTTGGGCAAACTTCGGGAGATGGTGAGGGACCCACAGGCCTGGCGTGTTGCAGCCCATGGGTTCACAAACAGTTGGACACAACTGGGTGACTGAACAACAATAACGCTTGTACAAACACACATATATAACTTAATCACTATACCTGAAACTAACACAACACTGTAAATCAGCTGTATTTCAATAAAAATTAAAAAAGAAAAAGGGGAAGAGAGAAAAGGAAAAGAAGGGATGATGAGACTGAGTAAGTGAACAGAGTAAGGGAAGAAGAAAAGTTGGACTTTGAGAAAAGATAAAACATCCAAGTTCTCCCACAGCAATCATGTGTCAGAAGCCAACCCAGAAATTCTTTCTAGGAAAGCCTTGCCTGGCCTGTGGGTGACCCTGGGTAGGTCTGCCTGCCACCATGTGGTATCTGAATGGATTTCTTTCCAGATAAATATTCACGTTCCATTCTGTAAAAATCAACGCTTCTGAGTTCCAAGCTTCTGGATCCAACTCTATTGACAGCATGGAATCTCAGCCTGCTGACTACTCGCCAAAGAAGAGAACCACCCATTTAGCAAAAGCTCAGTCCCAAGAAACAGTGTTTGTACATCATTGCCAGCCCACTCTGCTATCTTCTTGGTTCAACTGCACATACATTAAATGCTAGCCTTGTACAGACCAGATCATCGGAGATGTGTGCTCTTTATCCGTTTTATTTTGGCACTTCCTAGTCTTGCATTTACTGCCCTGAGCTTTGGTATTAGACCATCAGGCAATATAAGAGAGTTGATAAAAAGTAAGTCAAATCACTTTCTTGGTGTTTGGTTGTGGGGGAGGGGGCATTGTTTGGTTTTTAGCACAAAGCATATTGTTCTCTTTAGGATAAGCCAAAGAAGAAAATTCTTTTTTTTTTTTTTTCAGTAATTCAAAATTTTAAAATAAATTTATACAAAGCAATTGCTTTATATGCAGTTGCTTTGTATAAATTTATTTTTAAATTTTGAATTCAAGACCCCAGGGCAGGGTCTATTACATACACTCCTTCTGAACTATGAAGGGTCTTTAATTTAGCTCAAGTTGGGATATAGAGTGTCTCTCTCTCTCTCTAATAGAACTTATTTTTTAAAGCACTTTTGGGCTCACAGTAAAACTGAACAGAAACTGTAGTAATTTCCCATATAGCCCCCACCCCATACTTGCACAGCCACCATTATCAACATCACCCACCAGAGTACTACATTTGTTACCATCAATGAAACTACACTAACACATTATAGTCACCCAGATTTCATCGTTACATTAGGGTTCAATCTTTGTGTTGTACATTCTATGGGTTTGGGCAAATATGTAATGACAGGTATCTACCATCATAGTATCATATAGAATAATTTCACTGCCCTGAAAATCCTCTGTGCTTTGTCTATTCATCCTTCCCTCCCTCCTAACCCCTGGCAACCGCTGATCTTTTTATTTCTCTATATTTTTGCCTTTTTCAGGTATGTTATATGGTTGCATTTATACAGTATACAGTTTTTTCAGATTGATTTCTCTCTCTTAGGAATATGCACTTATGTTTTCTCCATGGCTTTTCATAGCTTGATAGCTCATTTCTTTTTAGCTCTGAGTAATATTCTATTGTCTGGATGTACCACAGTGTATTTATCCATTCTCTTATTGAAGGACATCTTGGTTGCTTCCAAGGTTTGGCAATTATGAATCAAACTGCTATAAACATTCATATGCAGGTTATTGTGTGGTCACGAATCTTCAGTTCATTTAAGTAAATACCAATAAGCATGCTTGCTGGATCATATGTTGACAGTATATTTAGTTCTGTAAAATACTGTCAAACTGTCTTCTAAAGTGGCGATATAACATCATTCCTTACCAGCAATGAATGAGAGTTCCTGTTGCTCCACATCGTCACCAGCATTTGGTATTGTTGGTGTTTCTAATAGTGTGTAGCAATATCTCACTGTTGTTTTAATTTGCATTTCCCTGATGGCTTAGATGGTAAAGAATCTGCATGCAATGTGGGAGACCTGGGTTCAATCCCTGGGTTTGGAAGATCCCCTGGAGGAGGGCATGGCATCCCACTCCAGTATTTTTGCCTGGAGAATCCCCACGGACAGAGGAGCCTGGCAGACTACAGTCTGTGGGATCACAAAGAGTCGGACACGACTGAGTGAGTCAGACATAACTGAGCGACTAAGCACAATGACATATGATGTTGAGCATCTTGACATATGTTTACTTGCCATCTGTATATCTTCTTTGTGTAATATCTGTTTAGGTCTTTTGCCCATTTTTTTAATTGGGTTGTTTGATTTCTTGTTTTTGAGCCACAAAGAGTTCTTTGTGTATTTTGGACAGCAGTCTTTTATCAGATGTCTTTTGCAAATATTGTCTCCCAGTCTGTGGCTCGTCTTCTCATTCTCTTGAGAGAACCGTACTTCTTAAATGCAAGGCTCATCTCTTTTAGTGTGCTGGATGTTGGGATATACACTTGATATATTAAATTTATCCTTACTTGCTTATCATTTTTCTACCTTTAATTTCTTTGCCATATTTTTATGATTCTTAATGTTTAGTTCCTTGACACAAATGGAGTACATATGCACTGTAGAAACTATAGAAAATAAAGAAACATTATCACCCTCCTCTCTCCCTTCATTCCCCACCCCTCAATACTTTAGTTAATATTTTGAAGCAATTTTCTTTTTTTAATTTGTACAAATAGTTGAAGTTCTTTTATAACATGAAATTGTTTCATAATACTTTTCAGAAGCCACTTTTCAAACACTATTTCCTGTTATTAAGTATTTTCATACAATGTTATGTTTAATAGTTGCAGAGTATTTCATCATTTAATCAACCACATTTTGTCAGATATCACTATTTTATTACCTTCCAAGTTTTCACAAAAGTTGAAGTGCAGACTCTAAAGGGATGAAAAATTTTAAAGATATATTTATTGACAAAACATTTTCCAAAGGGGTTATATAAATTCATACATCTACAATCAGTATACAAAAATATCTCTTTCTTAGACTTTGGCCATTGTTGTTGTTTGGTCACTAAGTCATGTCTGACTCTTTGCGACCCCATGGACTGTAGCACACCAGGCTCCGCTCTCCTCCACTATCTCCTAGAGTTTGCTCAAATTCATGTCCATTGAGTGATGTTATCTAACGGTTTCATCCTCTGCCTCCCCCTTCTCCTTTTGCCTTCAATCCTTCCCAACATAAAGGTCTTTTCCAGTGAGTCATTTCTTGGCATCAGGTGGCCAAAGTATTGGAGCTTCAGCATCAGCAACAGACTTTCTAATGAATATTCAGAGTTGAACTCTCACATCCCTCCACGACTACTGGAAAACCCATAACTTTGACTATATGGACCTTGTTTGGCAAAGTGATGTCTCTGCTTTTGAATACACTGTCTAGGTTTGTCATAGCTTTCCTTCCAAGGAGCAAGCATCTTTTAATTTCATGGCTGCAGTCACTGTCATAATCAATCTGATTTCAGTATTGACCATCTAGTGATTTCCATGTGCAGAGTCATCTCTTGTACTGTTGGAAGAGAGTGTTTGCTATGACTAGCGTGTTCTCTTGATGAAACCCTGCTTCATTTTGTACTCAAAAGCCAAACTTGCCTGTTACTCCAGGTATCTCTTGACTACCTACTTTTGCATTCCAGTCTCCTATGATGAAACGAACATCTTTTTTTTGCTGTTAACTTTAGAAGGTCTTGTAGGTCTTCATAGCACCCATCAACTTCAGCTTCTTTGTCATCAGTGGTTGGGGCATAGACTTGGATTACTGTAATGTTGAATGGCTTGCCTTGGAAACAAATGGAGATCATTCTGTCGCTTTTGAGATTGCCCCCAAGTACTGCATTTCAGACTCTTTTGTTGACTATGAGGGCTTCTCCATTTCTAAGGGATTCTTGCCCACAGTAGTAGATATAATGGTCATCTGAATTAATTTCACCCATTCCCATCCATTTTAGTTCACTGAATCATAAGATGCCAATGTTCATTCTTGCCATCTCCTGCTTGACCACATCCAATTTACCCTGATTTATGAACCCAACAGTCCAGGCTTCTATGCAATATTGTTCTTCACAGGATCAAACTTCACTTTTCCCACCAGACACATCCATACCTGACTGCTTTTTCCACTTTGGCCCAGCCACTTCATTCTTTCTGGAGCTCTTAGTAATTGCTTCTGCTCTTCCCCAGTAGTGTATTGGACACCTTCCGACCTGGGGGGCTCATCTTCCAGTGTCATAGCTTTTTGTTGTTTCATACTGTTCATGGGATTCTCCAGGCAAGAATACTGAAGTGGTTTGACATTTCCTTCTCCAGTGGATCACGTTTTGTCAGAACTCTCCACTATGACATGTCTGTCTTGGGAGGCCCTGCACAGAATCACTCATAGCTTCATAGAGTTATGCAAGCCACTTTGCCATGACAAGGCTGTGATTCATGAAACCTCTGGCCATACTAGATACTATTTTGCTTTAATCTTTGCTGTTGGTTAGACAAAAATGCATTTCAAAGTTCATTTTTTATCTCTTTAGTGATTGGTAAGGTTGAATTATTTCTCATTTTCAATTTTATATTACAACCTCTTTATATTACTTGCCTGTTAGTATCTTTTGTTTTATTTTTCTAATGGTAGACTCCTCTTTTTTTAACTGGCTTGTAATAGCTTTTAGATGCTAAGAATCACAATCTTTGTCTGGCATACACATCACAGATATTTTTTCGGTTCGTCATTGTTAAAGTCAGGTTTTGACATATAGAACATTAAAAACTTTTACTCCAACCATTCATTATTTATTTTATTATTTTTTGCTTTTGCATGATGCTTATACAGTTGGAATTGGAGTAAGAGTTTTCCTTGTGGCCAGGAACTGGCACTAGAGCTAAAATGCTCCTTTTTTGTTGTTTTCTTTTTAGTTGAAATATACTTGATTTACAGTGTGTGTTAATTTCTGCTGCACAGCAAAGTGACTCAGTCATACACATATACACATTCTTTTTATATTCTTTTCGATTATGGTTTATCCAAGGATATTGAATATAGTTCCCTGAGCTATACAATAGGACCTTGTTGTTTATCCATTCTAGATGTAATAGTTTGCATCTACTAATTGCAGACTCCCACTCCTTCCCTCTCCCTCCCCCACTCCTTGGCAACAACAAGTCTGTTCTCTATGTCTGTGAGCCTATTTCTGTTTCATGGATAAATTCATTTGTGTCATATTTTAGACTCCACATATAAGTGATGATATATGGTATTTGTCCTTTTCTTTTTTTTAATTTTAGTTAGTATGATAATCTCTAGTTGCATCCATGTTGCTACAAATAGCATTACTTCATTCTTTTTATGGCTGAATAATATTCTATTAGGCTTCCCTTGTGGTTCAAATGGTAGAGAATCTGTCTACAATGCCAGAGACCTGGGTTCGATGCCTGGGTTGGGAAGATCCCTTGGAGGAGGGCATGGCAACCCACTCCAGTATTCTTGCCTGGAGAATCCCCATGGACAGAGGAGCCTGGTAGGCTACAGTCCATGGGGTCACAAAGAGTTGGACACATTGGGCTTCCCTGGTGGCTCAGATCATAGAGAATCTGCCTGCAATGTGGGAGACCCGGGATGTGTGCCACATCTTCTTCATCCATTCATCTGTTGATGGGCATTTAGGTTGTCTCCTTACCTCAGCTATTGTGAATAGCTGCTATGAACATAGAGGTGCATGTACCTTTTTGGATTATAGTTTTGTCCAGATATATACCCAGGAGTGGGTTTGCTGGATCACATGGTAATGCTACTTTAGTTTTCTGAGGAATCTCCACACTGTTCTCCATAGTGGTTGTACCAACAGACATTCCCACCAACAGAGTAGGAGGGTCCTTAGGATGCCCTGTTTTAAAGAAAGCTATAAATACATGGGAGCAAACACCTCCCCCCAGGGCTTCCTCGGAGGGAGGTGAACTTCAGTGGCTGCCCTCTCCCACTTCTCCAGATGATGCTAGAAGACTGGGGCCAGGAGAGTCAATCAGTCAGGGGAGTCCAATGGCTTTTTGCTCACCTCCTCCATGAGCATCCTCATAATCCTGAATCCAAATGAGGGACAGCCACCAGAAGGACCACTAACGGCACATGCCTGCAAGGAAGATACTAGAAGAGACTGCCGTCTGGACACTGCTGGACATCTACTCTGGCAGAAGATGTGCTTCTCAGCCTCTGGGTTCTTTGAACAAGGGAGAGGACGGCAGGTGGGGGATGCCAGGCAGAAGGAGGAGAGGGACTGGCAAGCTTCCTGCATGCCCTTCCTTTTGGTGGTCGATGGCCATGAGCCATCTGACCAGCACCCAACCCAAGAAGGCTCCCGTGAGAAGGGAGCCAGCCCCGCACTGCCATGGAGAGCACCACCCACGGCAGTAGCTGAAGGGAAGACAGAGGCGACTGTGCTGGACTCAGATCTCAAAATCGGGGACATGCATCATGAAGCAAACCTCGATCGCACCCTTCAGAGAAAACAGTGGCACACCATGGACAGAGCCCACGATCGGGCTGCGTGTCACAGAGATAACCCAGAAGATCAGCTAGTATTAGCCAGAGAAACGGCAACACCGAGAGAAGGAACAAATGAGACCTGTTAGGGAAAGAGACGTTTTTCTCTTTCTCTCTCTGTCATCATTGATGTAGCAGGGGGTCATGGAAAAGGGAGAGAAGGCATCCCACCGCAGAGAACCATCTCGACTTCACATCAGCACCACTCTAAATACAAGACATCCGTTATCTGGGAGGGACAGTTTTATTGATGGGTTGACTCATTAGAAAGGATTAATGTCTAGGTCACTGATACCTCATGGCACATTTTCTTGGGGACGGAGAGGATCCTGTGGAGATGGACACAAGCCAGGTGTGTTTTGATGAGGAAGAGAAATCCAACTCAGTCTGACAGCTTTCTGAAAAGAGGAGGCAGAGAGGAGCCTTAAGACAAATGTGGCCTGCCTCCCAATTCTGGCTACTGCCAACCCTGGCAAAAATGGTTCTCTGCAGGATGCAAAAGTCAGGATTGACTTGACGGGTTGTGAGACTGGACACCTGGTGTTTTTTTGACCAAACTGTTTATTCAGGGAATTTGCTTTAAAAGTAACCTGGGGAACACCTGCAATGGTCTGGGGTCTCTGTGTTAAGCTGGCTGACGATGTGTAACCTACATCAGGAGGCAAAAGAGACGGTCCTTCAAACAAAACCAGATTTTAACAGAATGCAGTAAATTAAGGCGGACAGAAGAAGTGTTGATCTCCCCTGCAGAATCTGTTACCCCCAAGACAGCATAAGTGGTGAGATCCAAAGATAAAGCCACCGTATTCTGCCCCTTTCTGTAGCATCACCAAGGGAAGCTTCTCCCTACATCCCAACTCGTGCAAAGGGAAGACCATTACCTGTCCCCCTAGAAGTTGTCATAGTACCTTCCTCATAGGCTGCTTCAGTTGGTTAAGTGAAATAATGCATCTTAAACACTTGTTATAGCACTTGGGAAGATCCCCGGGAGGAGGGCATGGCAACCCACTCCAGTATTTCTTGCCTGGAGAATCCCATGGACAGAGAAGCCTGGCGGGCTGCAGTCCATGGGGTTGCACAGAGTAAGACATGACTGAGTGACTTAGCACACACACATGCACATAGCATGTCCATACAATACATGTGCAGTGAATATTACTATTATAGTATTATTCACTCTGCTCCTGTCCCTCTCAGGATGACTTCCCACCAGAGCAAATTCGAATAATTGATGACTCTCCAAGGCCTTCAAAAATAACGCCCATCCTTGTTAGGAGGGCTCAGTTAACCATTCCTAACCTGATTCCATCCACATGTTGAACCTCATCTCTTGTCAGTTCTTGTTCTGAACTCTAGTTCAACCCAGGTTGAATAACTTGTATTTTTAATTGAATTTTTAATTTATATTGGAGTCTGGTTGATTTACAATGTTGTGTTAGTTTCAGGTGTACTCAATAACTTAGCTGAATAACTAGAATTTAATTGAAGGGGCCCTGCCTCTGAGCACCGGTGAGTTGCCAGGTATCGTGCTTCCTCTGCATGCTACACACTGGGGAACCCTTCCCTTCCCAAATTCCCATTCACTTGCCACCTCCCGGCCTCCCTGCTCACATTGTCTGCCATAGGCAGCCAAGAGCCAGATGGTGTTCCAGTGCGAGCCCATAGCGCTGTGTGATCACGTCCACTCTGACACTTCACCTGCTGTCCTTGGCTTTTTAACTTGTCTGTGCTTTCTTACATTTTAATGGATATACAGATGACCTGGGCATCTGGTTGATGTGAATCCTGATTTAGTCCATCTAGGTTGGTGCCCAGGATGTGACACTCCTGACAGGCTCCCAGGTGATGTGGGTACGGCCATTCCTAGACCACATTTGAGGACCAAGATGTGAGACAGTGATCTTGTTAATATCAGGAAGCCTGTCTCCTTAAGTCTTCATATCCCCAGCACCTAGCCCATCTGTGTCCCTAACACTCAACCCATTCTTCGGGAAAGTTTTTTTTTTCCTAAATGTTTGTTAAATGAATATATGATCGAATGAACAGACCGAGACACTCTGCCTCAAATACCCACTTGTACAACAAGCCAGCAGCATGTTTCCTGGTCAAGAAAAGTTTTCCCTCAACTTCCTGTTCTCTGCCCAGGATGGTATTATGAAACATTTACTCCTACTGCACAGCTCACTTTTCTCTTTCTCCTGTTCCTACCTGTGTGTTTCCCCTTTTACAATTCCTATCAATGAGACGATGACAGAGTGTAAAGTGGTAAAGACAAGCCAAAGAAAAATTCATAGAAAAAGAGAAGAGGGGGAAAATAGGCAGAAAGGGGGCATGTAGATAAAAGGAAAGGAATAGAGGACAGAGGAAGGAGAAATGCCTAATTCTTCACCTCACATAATTTGAGTTCACATACCTATTATCCTTACATACCTGGACTTCCTCTCACATATTTTCCCCTTGCACTGACCTTGATCTTCTTTATTTATTAATTTATCCATTCACAAATCTACTTTGTGTCAGCCACTGAGCCAAGGATACATTCGTGAGTAAAAATGAACAGAAGCTTAGAGTTTATCATCCAGAGGGTGGGTAGAGAAAGAGATTAATTAATTAAGCACTCAGTGTAAACTTAACAATGATGTTAAGAGCAGAGACATCTCTAGGAAATGAATGGTTGAGGGAACTGTGATCAGCAGTTAACCAGGGGATAGAGGAGTGGAGGGTGTACAAGGCACTGCGGCTAGGGTGAGCATGGCACATTGGAGGAACCAAAGGGTCAGAGGTCCTGGTGCCCTGGAAAAGAGAGCCGGTGAAAAAAAGAGTCGGTGTGGTAACCAGCTCCGAGGTGGCCCCCTGGATCCCCGACTCTTGCTGTTCGTGCTTTTGTGTATTCCTCTCCCAGTGACACCAGGGTTTGTCTGTGTGACCAGTAGCACACAGCAGAATGAAGGGAGGGCATCTTCAAGATTAGGTCACTCACTCTGAAGAAAGCAAGCTGCCATGTTTTGAGCAGCCCTACAGGAATGGCAAGCCACTCCAATATTCTTGCCTAGAGAATTCCATGGACAGAGGAGCCTGGCGAGCTACAGTCCATGGGGTCACAGAGAGTCATACATGACTGAGTAAATAACACACACACATACAGAGTCATAAGTTCCCAACAGTCAGTAAGGAATTGCGGCCTGGCAACAACCATAAGCATAGAAGCAGATTCTACAGCCCCAGTCAAACCCTGAGGTGAATGCAGCCCTGGCCAACAGTTCAACTTCAATCTCATGAGAGATACTAAGCCAGATCCACTCAACTGAGCCACAAGTGGATTCCTAACCTTCAGAAAGTATGCGAGCTAACACGTCTGTTGTTGGAAGCTGCTAACTTTCAGGGTAATCTGTTATGCAGCAATAAGGAACTAGTGTAAGCCTAGGTCAGACCACGCACTATATCACTAGCATGTTAAGGTTTGTACAGCCTTGTAAACCCTCCCTAGTACCTTGAAGGAAAAAGATATGATTTAACAGTATTGCCTCAGAAACTAGAGGGACGCCCCTGAAAAGTTCGGGGACCGAGGCAAGCCTATCGTGAACACAGAGATAATAGCTGGGCTCCTCCATTTCTTCCCAGAGCTCATCGTAATCTGCTAATCTAGGTCAAGTCCAGGATACCATGAGTCCACATAAGTCAAAATGAAATACATCTTATAAAAGTTGAGTATCTTTTCACTGGTATTTTACATTTTTCATAGTTAATCATAAGATCCTAAGTTAGAGTATTAAAACTGAAGCAAACAGAAGGGTAGCCTCTTACAGCTGTTCCACACTATGTAATGTATGGAGCAGAGCTCCCATCTAGGAACAATGCCTGCGGGTCCCCCAGGGCAGAGAGAATACATCTACGACACCTGAAGGGAAGGTCTCCAGGGGACTCAGGAGAATCGCACCCCTCTCAGCTTACCAAGGACTGTCATCTGGGAAGCCTGGAGCTGACTGTCTGGATTCTAAGGACATCTTTAATAGCATGACATGATAGCTGCTGCGGATCCTTGAGGAACCTCCTTCTTATTGGAGCGATGTTGAGACCTTGAGGAGATAACTCACTTTCAAACTGAACCCTGAGGCAGAAAGACAAGCCTGAGGTCCTGTGAGAAGACGTGGGCTGCTGAAGAACTTTCTAGCATCTGACTTAATAAAAGCAGGGAAATATGAATAGGAGAAAGCCAGTTAAAACTAAATCTGTCAGTAAATAAAGCCGAATCAAGCTGTATCGTGTAGAAAGTAGACTCTCTCACATGTGACTAACCATAAAAATCCTTAATCACCAGTGAGCTTTAACAATATGCACCAGAATTTTGTAATAAGTGAAGAATTTTCTATTAAATATTTTCTTATCTGTCTTGTTCTGGGGGAAAAAATTCCATTAGGGTCATAACCATCAAACTAAAAATTCCTTTCTTTTGGTTTAGAACTTGGAATCAAAGGACATCAAAAATAAATCTGCTTGGGAAAAAATTGTTTGAAGTTCTTTTCATCTTGGTAAAATTAGGATAGCATGCCATTTCAGCTTGGGTAGAGAGGAGAGGAATGTCTGTGTTTTTGTTTTTTTTTTAAACACTAAAACCTTGCTCTCCAGAGCATGGCAAGATATTGCAGCACCTCCACGAATTTTAAGAGTGGTTGGGCTTCTTTCACCTAGAAGCTGGATCCTTTATAAAACTGCATGGCTATTTTTCCATAGGACCATTGCTTCAACATTCACCCACATGTATTATTCAAACGCATCTTATTTGGGTGCATTAAAATGTCCGTATGGGCTGAGTTCCTTCACTGTTCACCTGAAACTATCACAAAATTAATAATGGACTATACAGAGTCTGCTTGCAATGTAGGAGACCGAGTTCGATCCCTGGCTCGGGGAGATCCCCTGGAGAAGGAAATGGCAACCCACTCCAGTTTTCTTGCCTGGAGAATACCATGGAGAGAGGATCCTAGAGGGCTACAGTCCATGGGATCACAAAGAGTCAGACATGACTGAGTGACTAACACACACACACACACACACACACACCAATACAAAATAAAAAGTTAAAAAAATAATAAAATTAAATGTCCATATGATAATTTCCAGGTTCTACTAGAACCCAGGAATACGCTTTCCAGATATCGGCACTTTCTTTGACACAGCACTCGGGTTATAGGACTGTTCCTTTCCCCAGTGCTCACAAATTTGTCAACAACAAAATTAATAAGAATTAAGGATTAGAATGTCAGTGACTGCAGTTAGCTTCTGGATAAAGCCCATCACTTTCTCCATACGTGTTCACATTCCCACTGTGTTAGGATAAGGTGGGCAATGCTGCAGTACCCAAAAACAATCTCTGGAATGTCAGTGACAATGCAGAAAAGTTTCTTTCTTAGTCATACTCAGTCCATCCTCCTCCATTTTGTAGCTATGCAAACTGGAACCCACGGCTACAGGTCAAAGTAGCAGGTGAAGAGGGAGATGCAGGTGACACACAGACTCTTAATTGCTTTAGCCAGGAATGACACGTGTCACTTCCAATCAGTTCATTAGCCCAAAACAGTCACGGGTTCAAGCCTAGCTTCAAGGGACTATGGGAAACGTAGGAGTGGACATGGTGATTTATTAAGATTACCATCTCTTCCAGACCCACAAAATAAAGTAAGCCTCTCTGAAAAATGGGCTTTCCTTATCGGTCGGTCGATGAAGAATCTGCCTGCAATGCAGGAGACCTAGGTTCGATTCCTGAGTCGGGAAGATCCCCTGGAGAAGGACATGGCAATCCACTCCAGTATTCTTGCCTGGAAAATCCCATGGACAGAAGAGCCTGGTAGGCTACAGTCCATGGGGTCGCAAGAGTCAGACATGACTAAGCGACTAAACCACCACCTCTGAAAAATAGAATTGCTTTTCAGTGCGGAGAAGGAACAGCATAGATGCACCCATACTCAGACTCACATGATCCCCACCTTCCCCTGACCCTTGCATCTAAGGCTAGAACTCACATGGTCCGTGAAATGACAAGTTATGGGAGACGACTGTTGCTTCTAACACAGTGTCCCAGCAAGACCGGGCATCTTCTCTGCAGTCACGGCTTTGAGATGACAGGCAGCACACACCAGAACTGAGAATGAAAGAGAACCGGACCAAGCTCCTGCTTAAATGCTTGTGTTCCAACTCACCTTGTCATCAGAGGCACAAGATTTTTAGTTTCGATAATTAAGCACAATGCTTTTCTTCAGGGAAAGAAAATGCCTACCTGAACTATACTGGCTTGGAAGGAGGAGTTTACCATGAACAAATACATATTGCACCTGCTGGATGACTGGGACGCGAGGAAGCAAAGGGTAGTGTCCGCACCACATTACAAGGAAAGTGAGGGTGTAGCACGTGACTTGCCCCAGGGCGCGTAGTGTGGCTGAGCGGGGTTTCCCACTGTCTCGGGTGGTACCTGCCTACAGTCCTAACAAGACTGACGAAGCGAGGAGTCAACCGTATCCTACAGTGGCCCCTGGTGGGCATTCGGCGTCATTGCATCTGCATTATTCGTGCGTACACAGAGCTTTCCCAAGGGAAGAAGCTTCCTGGGAAGATCTGGACCGCACAGGTGATCGAGTGTGAACTCCTCCTCATTTTACAGAAGAGGAAAATCAAATTTTGCAGAATGGGGTGCTTCAGAGGCTAACGTTAAGCCTAAAATAATGTAGATCCCTCCAGCTCTTCAGGCGGCCAGTAGGTAGGCAGGTTCCTCCTTAGCAACTAATATATTTGCTGTAACCCTCATCACAGCCCTGCGAGGTGGTTATTATTATTCCCCAAAGAAACTCATCCTAGGCCTCACAGCAGAGAGTAAGCGTTCGTCTACCCTTTCCTTTTCTTTCCCTTTTTCTTTTTTCCTTTTATCTTCCCTCCATGCTTCCCAGGCATCCTAGAGGTTGTATGTGGGCTATGCCACCTCATCCAAGTGCTCAAAGATTGGAAAGTCATCATCACTGGGTTCTGCTTCCCTGTAATTAGACTTTTCTGACATGGCAGCACCAGACCCTCCTTCCACCGCTTTAACCAGACCAGTGGAGAGGAGAACTTCTTTGTTGAATGATCACCCAGTCCTGAACAGGCTCTCACGGGCCAGGCCTGGGCCATGGGTGACCACATCTGGACTCGCAGGGTGGGGTCAGCTCCATGTGGACCATATGGTTCCCTAACTATATACTAAGCAGGCAAAAAAAAAAAAAATTCCCTGCATCCTAAGGAGTAGAGAGGCGACTCCCATGCTCTGCTCCCCTGGGTAGTTTTAGGTCAAGGTCCCTTCACCCTCTAGTTTAAAATTCCTTAGCCGTGGAGCTATACTGCCAGAGCAAATTTAGGGTGACACATAAGGGTGTGTGTGCTCTGTGCTGTCACTTGAGTCCTGTCTGACTCTTATGTGACCGTCTGGACTGTAGCCCACCAGACTCCTCTGTCCATGGGATTCTCCAGGCAAGAATACTGGAGTGGGTTGCCATGCCCTCCTCCAGGGGATCATCCTCACCCAGGGATCAAACCCATGTCTCTTATATCTCCTGCATTGCAGGTGGATTCTTTACCACAAGTGCCACCTGGGAAGCCCCAGCATAAAGGATAGAAGGTCCTATCTCTTCCTTGCCCCTAACTCAGAAGACTCATGTATTCCTTCTGTTCTGTGCTGTTCAGATAGTAGCGCTATGCACAGCTTTTGCTGAGAAAAGGAATACTTTCTAGACTTTGTATTGTCTGGAAGAGTCTATAACATTATTGAAAAGTATTTTGGCCCATCAGTGTCTCCTCCATTCTACTACAGATGACATCATCTTGCAGAGGCTTGACTAAAATCTTTCTTTTATCAAGAAAAGGCTGCTTTGGCCAAAACACACAGCAGGAAGAATCACTGCTGTCTAATTCTTTCCTGCCCCCTACAGTTCAATTACACCAAGTTATCCATAGCTTCTAAAATTACATTTTAAAAAAGAGACTGATGTTCGCGTTTTTATCTAGTTGTTTCTTGAACAGTTCTACGTTTTGAAACCCTAAAATGGGTGGATCAAGGACTCAAAGAACAAAAATCTAAAACAGTTTAGGCAACAAGGTCAAGAAAGCCAGGCAGTTATGTCAAGGAAGCTGTTTCTCTACCTGAAAAGCAGAGTGCACCCAAGCTCTCTGAAGCTAAGCTGAGCAATTTATCAAGTATCTTCACTTCATTTTAGAATAAGTGATAAATTATAAGCGGTCATTCTGAGGTCTTTGAAAAAGTCAATTTTTAAGGATGATAAATCATCTGATGATAATGGTTCTGTTGGAACCCACACTTCAGGGTCAGCAAGAAAACCACAGACTCTTCATTACTCCATTGGAAGATTTTTATAGTAAATTAGGCCAAGTATGGGATACGCTGCCTTCATTCCCAACGCCTTCTACTTCTTGGGAAAATAGATTCTAACACTTCACTCAGATGGGCAAGGAACTGGATGTGACAGTTATACAATTTTGAAAAATAGGAGCTACTACAGGTAGCTTTTTAGACAGCCATTGAAACCACACCTAATTTTTAGGTAACATTATTATTTTCGGCCTTTACTGGTCTCCTTTTTTTTTAAATTTTGTTGATGTATAATTGATTTACAATGTTGTGGTAATTTCTGCTGTACAAAGTGATTCGGTTATACATACATACATTGATATATATACCTTTTCATATTCTTTTCCATTGTGGTTTATCACAGGATACTAACTATAGTTCCCTGTTCTTTACAGCAGGACCTTGTTGTTTATCCATCTAGTATACAGCAGTTTGCATCTGCTAATCCCAAGCTCCCAGTCCTTCCCTCCCCATCCCCTCCCCCTTGGCAGCCCCATTCAGCTCTCTATGTCTGTGCACCTGTTTCCATTTCATAGGTAAGCTCATTCGTGTCACATTTTGCATTCCACATACAAGTGGTGTCATGTGGTATTTGCCTTTCTCTTTCTGACTTAGTTCACTTCGTTTGATTCTCTGTAGGTACATCCATGTTACTGCAAATGGCATTCTTTAATTATTTTTTGTGGCTGAGTAGCATTCCATTGTGTGTATACCACATGTATATATATATATATATCACGTCTTCTTCATCCATTCCTCTGTTGATGGACATTTAGCTTGTTTCCATGTCTTGGCTATTGTGAATAGTGCTGCTATGGACATAAAGGTGCATGTATGTTTTTTAATTATAGTTTTGTCTAGACACAGTGTAGGAGCGTTCCCTTTTCTCCATACCCTCTCTTGCATTTATTGTTTGTAGACCTTTTAATGCTAGCCATTCTGACTGGCGAGAGGTGGTACCTCATTGTAGTTTTGATTTGCATTTTGCTAAGAATTAGCAGTCATACTTGTCTCCTTTTCAACTAAGAGTGGGTTGAAGACATGGCTTGCATAGTTTGCTGGAAGCAAACTTGTAGTCTGTAAAGGAACCAAGAAGGCCCATTCAGCCAGCATGCCTACCCACCAGCACCACCCCATCTTCTAAGGCATACTAGCTTTGGCTTTGAGCATTCCTGGAAACAGAAAGTTCTGTGACACCCTGGAAAGCTCCAAGTCCACCAGGTATCTTGCTAACATTTGATCTCTTCATGTTTTGCTTTTTCATTGCTAAAAACAATTTCATCTATGTTGTGATTAATTAACTATTTAGATTCATATTCCCACCTTTTAGGTCATCCCGAGTGCACTAAAAAATATCAGCAATTTATATGCCACAACACAGGGTTATAGTTTGTAAGAGTATTAACTACATATGAAGGGAAAATGTATCAGACCCATGGAGAGAACAAAATACTCATGAATGAAAACTTGTACTTCTGGCATCTGGAAGATACTCCTGTTATCCAATAACAGCTGAACAGATCATCTGTGGAAGAACTGAGAAGATAAAATGATGCAGGTGATATATGCACTTCCAGAAAATCCTACGCATTGTGTTTATTGGGTCATTACATTTGTCCCTAAGATAATCAGCTTATAAAAACTGATTTTACAAGACCCATGGGCTATTTCACTATTTCAATTACATTCTAGTTTCATGGCTGAATTAATAATGAATGATGTTACGGTATGAGAAAGATTATAAATACTTGAAGTAATATTTTCAAGTGGTCACCAAATTTCTGCATAGGATTATTCTCATATTTGCAGATGAAACATGTTGTTTTTGTTTAGTCCCTAAGTCATGTTTGACTCTTTTGCAACCCCATAGACTGTGGTCTGCCAGGCTCCTCTGTCCATGGAATTTCCCAGACAAGAATACTGGAGGTTTGCCAATCCTGAGTTGCCATTTCCTTCTCCAAGGGATCTTCCCAACCACATCTCCTGCATTGGCAGGCAGGTTCTTTACCACTGAGCTACCAGGGAAGCCAGATTAAACATATGACCCACAAACTAGTAGCTCCAAATGAAAATAGCGTGCATAGAAAATAATTTTTTTCACTTGAAAATGTGACCACCATTGTACTATTCAGTATATTCAGAAGAAGTGGGCATCCCATGGGACATATCTTGGTCTCTGCCCAAAGGAATTTATTCCCACACAGATGATCTTCAAAATGATCTTGTAAAAGAACAACTCATCTATAAATAGGTCCCTCAGAACACATAGCATCAATATATTAGTGTGAAACTTGAGTAGATTTTTTTTAAAGCATTGGTAACAAAACTTTCAGGGAGGTGAGACTAAGAAAAAATAAGAGGATCTAACATGATATTTTTTCATTGGTTTGGAAAATTTTCCATCCATTTAAATGAACCTCTGATACACCAAGCACTGTCTAATAACTTTGTCATTAACTTTGGCCTTGTCAACTATCTCCATCTTCTGCTATTCCCTAAAAATTATATACTTATCTCTCTTTGTCTTTTAGCATCACTTTCCTAACTTTACTGGTCTACTACATACCTCTTCCTTCCCTCCCACTATCTTCCACAATACTCAAAGGTCTTCCAATACTCAAAGGTCTGTTTTGTAAATTAGCTCCCCCAGAGCTTCCCATTTTAACCCCAGTTGGTGTGACCAATGTCTTACTTCGAGGTGCTCTGAGAAATTCCTTTCATTTACATAATCTGACTTTACACTGGGTAAAATATTCTCTTCTCACAGAGGCCTCCCCGAACACCGATCAGTCTAATGACTGACTCTATCATGGCATTTTTATTATTTGATTCATTACATGTTTCACAATTAATAGTTGTGTTTTTATGAACACAATATGCTTCTGTCTCATGAAGCTTGCAGTGTATACAATGTATACACGAAAGAGAAGCGTTGTGTTCATCATTCTGTATCCAACACCTAACATGGTTCCTACTATATAGTAGGTCCCTGAGGAAATGAATAAATGAAGCCATTGTCCCCAAAGTTACTCCCTTTGTGGGTTTTTTGCATGCAAATTATTCAATCCCTAGTGTCTTCATGAATGTTCTGTAAACCACTGCCCCCAATAACTATGTATAGGTAGTCATTCAAGAAACAATGAAGAAAACACCTATATTCAAACTATAGTAGAATTAACTGATACATGCCTATTAGGTACCAAGCAGAAAACCAGATGGTTAAAAACATTGTGTTTGAGGCTCTCCAAGTGGCATCTTAGGACCCCCGTTGACATATTATTAAGGGTCTTCAAAGTCTGGAATGTTTTGTTCTTACTTTTATGTATTCATTTAAGTAATAACCTAAAGTTTTAATATGCCACATTGTGGATCATCAGAGTGTCCTCTTTAAATCACAAACTGTCTTTTACTTTCAGATATGCCTCTTACTTTGTTTTTTTTTTTACAATCACTTTGGCCTCCAAGCGATTTCCTGGAGTGACAGTGTTTAACTTACAATGTGTTGATAAGCACGTCTGGCTTCCTCTGGGTTGGCATTTCTTAATGTTCAAATGACAGCAATCAGCCCACATCTGCTTTTGAAGTCAGCCTGAATTCTTATACTAGATATAAAGGGAAAACTTGATTTTTTTCAGTAATAATTTGTGTTTGAGAGACATGATCATAGAATAATACTTCAGTTTCTAAAGTATTTTTCAGAAACCAAGACTTTCTTGAACATAATGAAAACTTCATGGTATAATGAAATGGAGTATTAGGTTAATTATCAAGGTTAATATGAAAACAGAAGAAAAAAAAAGCCCAGATAGTTTTTTGTAGAAATTGAAAGCTAATTCTTAACTTCACATAGAAATGCAAGGGACTGCCTGTGAGCTGCAACTACTGAGCTTGTGGACCACAACTACTGAGCCCGAGTGCCTAGAGCCTGTGCTCCGCACCAGGAGAAGCCACCACAACGAGGAGCCCCTGCACAGAAACGAAGAGTGGACCCCTCTTGCCCCAGCTAAAGGAAGCCCGTACAGAGCAACAAAGACCCAGTGCAGCCTAGTTAATTAATTAAAAAAAAAAAAAAAAAACTTCTACCAAAGAAAATAAATGCGAGGGACTGAAATTCCTGAAAAAGAAAAACAAAACTAGAGGACTCACAGTCCTGCCTTCAGGACCTACTATAAAGTTACAGCAATCAGTACAATGTGATATTGACATATGATCCCCATCTATGTCAACAAAGCACCATAGAGACAAGACAGACCCACAAACCTATGGCCAAATGATTGTAGACAAAGATTCCACAACAGTTAAGTGAGGAAGGAAAGTATGACACTGGAACAAATGACTATCCATTTAAAAAAGGATGAACTTCAACCCAAACCTCACACCCTACACAAACTTTTCTCAAAGTGGATTGCCGACCTGAGCAAAAAAGCATAGTGATAAAGCTACTAGAAAAAAATTTAGGCCAAGATTTCTAAGAATGCAAAAGTCTCTACCCTTAGAAGAAAAAAAAATGAAAAATGGACTTCATAAAAATTTGAGACTTTTAGTTATCAAAAGAGACCATTAAGAAAATAAAAATTCAAGCCACTGACTTGAGAAAAATTAAATATATATTTAATTAATATTATTTAATATATATTAAATATATATATCCAACTTGTGTCCAAAATGTGTAAAGAACTCCCACAAATCCATTACAAAAAGACAAACAATTAATTTAAAATTGGGTAATAGATTTGAACAGGTACGTCAAAACAGTAGATATGTGAATGGCCAATGAAAGCATGAAACAATGCTTTGCACTGTTACCACATAAATGCAAATGAAAGCAGTGAGATACCACTCCATATTCACTAGAATGGCTACAATTTTAAATATGAAATTGTAATTTAAGAATTAAAAACTATCAATACTAAACAAATGTTGACAAGGATTTAAAGCAAAGGAAACTCTCATACATTGCTGGCAGGAATGTATATGCCAAATCCATATGGCAATTTGTTAATAAAGGTAAACATAAAACTACCTCATGATTCCATTACCAGGGACTGTACAAAGAGAAAGAAAAACATGTCCTCAAAAACACTCTATCAAGTATATTCATCACTTTATTTACTATAACCCCAAACTACAAACACACATCAGTAGGAGGATGAAAACCAAATTATGGTATATCTATCTATGAAATACATATCCGCATTAAAGAAAAATTAATACCCATGCATGCAACAACGTGGATGAATCTCAGAAGCAATAGTTTGGTTCTAAAAAACCAGACATCAAGAGTATATACTATACAATTCCAGTTGTATGAAATTCCAGAACATTCAAAACTAATCTATAGTGATAGAAATCAGAATACATGTTCCCTGGTGGAAAGGAGAATTAACAGGGAAAGCGTACAACGGCTATTTCTCAAGTGATGGAAGATTCTATATCTTGATTGAAGTGTTAGTTACATAAGTGTACATACTGTCAACACTCATCAAATTGCACACTAAAGATCAGAGCACTGTACTGTATGTAATTATACTTCACACGCACCCAAAAAGAAAACAGGGAGGTAGGCGGAACAGCTGGTATAACATTTTTTTATGACATTGTTCCATGTGTTTTTATTTTCCTTCAAGTGCAGTAGCACTGTGAAATGCTATTTTTAGAATGTAAGTCATAGAGGTGGAAGATACATCTGTTTAACTCGCTTAAGATAATACCAATCCCATTGCCAGTTACTAGTGAGGTTGTTAGATGACAGAGGGTGAGGGAGGGGAGGGCAGAGGGTAGCTAATGTTTAAGTAACAAAAGCTTACTTTTTGTGCAGAAAAAGAAATTAGCAGAAAGTGAAATAGTAAATATCTTAGCACATTTCAGTTTAAGGTGCATTACTTAGGAAGCAATCAGTGTCATCCGAGTGTGCAGGACATCAGTTAAATAGCTTCTAACTGTGCAAGTAGTTTGCATCCCATTTCTTCTCTACTTCTGTTGAGTTCAAACTGTACCATCTGTTACACGAGTTTAAAACAGGTGTCTTTACCACCACCAATGTCTTACATTCTCGATCAGGACAGAGGAAGGGAGCGTGGCAGGTAATATACTAGTGATATTTTGATGATGCTGGAGAAGTAATAAAACATGAGGTCCTATGACCCCTTTACCCTAAAAGCCAGGCTTAATTAAATGAAAGTATCAGAGCTTCTAAATCATGACCAAGGAAGCTTAAGAATACAAAGTGTCTTGTCTGGGCTGGCTGAGATTGCTTAAAAAGAGGAGATAAAAACATCTGTCGTCTTATTAGATAGCCATGGTAGGAATTCTGTCTTGAGAGGGAGAACAAGAAGGTCAGAACCTATTTAATAAACCCCAAAGGTAGTGGAAAACAGTCAAGCAATGCACATCCATGACTCATGGGGATAGCTGAGTCATTTATAAGAGACAAAAAGAGCGGAGTAAGATACCTCAATCCTCATTCCCCCAGATGCCAATAGAGAAGAGAGGTGGCAGGGGGAGGGGTGTCTTAAAGCCTACTGGCTATGTGTGAAATCTCCCTCTAAATACCCAAGAGAATCTACTGTACAGGGATACATCAAAAACATGGGAAATGTGATTCATGGAAACATCAATGACCAGGGAAACAGAAGCCATAGTTCTCTCAGATTTCTACTAATAAGCTGTTGTAACTCAAAGAAGTGAAAGCTGTTCCCTAAGTGATGTGTACAGAGACGGTAGCAAAGCAGCATAAAAAATTATGCATAAATCCATTATACTGAGTAAGAGTATCAGATAACTGCAAATTACTGCTATTATTTTCAATGATGCTGTCAAATTCTTCCAAAAAAAAAGATTCTTTCAGCTCTTAAGACATTTTGATATACATGTTTAAAATTTCTAGTTGTAATGAACAAGTGGTAATGTGTGCCCTTAAGGTGGGGTAGCAGTAAAATGCAGGGAAAATCAGCGCTTGGCAAATTATTCTGTGATCTGCCTTCAGAAAGTTTGCCTACAGACAGAAAAAGATTACATTGAACCTGAATTCAAATATCTGAGATAAAATATCATAGCTAAGACAGTATGGAACAGGATCGACAAATATACCTATATAGTCTGTATAGTAATCATGTATTAGAGAACTATTTTTAAATTAATCAATGGAATAAAAATAATAAATATTAAGTGTTCATGCAGCAATAACCAACATAGCAGAAAACTGAAAATAACATACACCTACCCATGGCTCAGACGGTAAGAATTCACCTGCAATGCAGGAGACCTGGGTTCAGTCCCTGGGACAGGAAGATCCCCTGGAGAAAGGAACAGCTACCCACTCCAGTATTCTGGCCTCAAAAAATCCACGGACAGAGGAGCCTGGTAGGCTACAGTCCATGGGGTTGCAAAGAGTTAGACACGACTGAGCGACTTTCATTGTCTTTCACACACCATTAGGGGAATAACTACTAAAAGTATACATATTACTGAAAATCATAAAATATCATGGGACATGCATAGTTAAGTTGCTAAAGCAAGATTCTAAACTATATGTATCTATGATGGCAATACATAAGATATAGATAGATAGACACAGGGAGACAATTAGAAATGGACATAATCAATTTTTTCTCTTAAAAAAATGGAAATTCTATTTTACATTGGTTTATAATAAAAAAAAAAAGGCATCTCGCTCCATCTCTCACTATGTTGGTAAGTAAACACATGCATATGAGCAGTAAGGTATATTTTTCTCTACTAAACTTACATCATGAGGTGAGGTGAGGTGAAGTCGCTCAGTCGTGTCCGACTCTTTGCGACCCCATGGACTGTAACTTACTAGGCTTCTCCATCCATGGGATTCTCCAGGCAAGAATACTGGAGTGGATTGCCATTTCCTTCTCCAGGGGATCTTCCCGACCCAGGGATCGAACCCGGGTCTCCCGCATTGGAGGCAGACGCTTTAACTTCTGAGCCACCCTGAAGATTATTTCCCCACTCTTCCTTAGTAACATCACTGCATGTCTCTAAGTCTCTTTCTCTCTATATATATATATGTATGCAATTCATTTTTCTAGTATTCATTCATGGTAAGAATTTGCATGATTAATTCAACTGTTTTTCTACTGAGGAATATCAAAGTTTTTCCAGTTGCTGCACTACAAGAGAAAGCTGTATGGGCTTCCCTGGTGGCTCAGATGGTAAAGAATCTGCCTGCAATATGGGAGACCCAGGTTCAATCTCTGGGTTGGGAAGATCCCCTGGAGAAGGGAATGGCAATCCACTCCAGTATTCTTGCCTGGAGAATTCCATAGACAGAGGGGAGCCTGACAGGCTACCGTCCATGGGGTCACAAAGAGTCGGCCATGACTGAGCAACTGCACTTTCACTTTCATATTCCTGTAGCTCTACCTTATATTATGGTGTGCTCAATCCTGTAGGACGGATTCCCATAGTTCGAGTTGCTGAGTCAAAGACATATCCACTTTTTCATTTCTACAAATATTAAAAGACAGCTTTCCATAAGATTCTACATTCATCTTCTCACACCAATACACATATGTCTGTTTTCCCAAATTGTCACCAGTACTGAATGTTACCAACATTTCCTTTTTGGCAATTGGACAGGGAAAAATTGTACTTCAACTCTACAACCCTTTGAACGCTAACAAGATTAAATCTCCTTTTGTTAGTTTCTTCATTATTTGCATTTTAGTTTCTGTATGTATGAACATTCTTTTCTGTGTTGTTTTCCTAATCAATTTCTGGGAGTTCTTTGAAAATTGGAGGTATTGAGTTTTTGCCTGTCATATGTACTATGTGTATTTGACTCAATCTAATTCTTTTCTTTTGGGGTTTTAGTATACATTTTTTTCATTCAGAAATATTTTTTAAATGTGTATGACTTTTGATTATTTTCTTGACTGTCTCTAAGATTCCTTTCTTGATTCCTGATCTCTGTTCACCCAAAAGGTTATAGAAATACTTTCCTAAATTTTCTTCTAATATTCATAAAGACTTAATTTTACATTGAGATTTATTGATCCACTTGGCATATAATTTTATAAGTGGTTTAAGGTCAGGGTTTATAATAGTTTACCTCCAAATGGGTAGCAAAATAACACCAACATTGAATAATCTTGCTTTTTCTGCTGAATTGTAATGCCAGCTTTTCCAGTATTAACTTCTATATTCTTGCATATATGTTGAGAGTCTTACTATGTTCCATTTTTTTGGTTAATATTTATCATGCCATTGACATTCTGTTTTGATTACTATAGATTTATTGTGAGTTTTATATGGTAATACAAGATCCTTCCCCCCGATTATTCACCTTCTGAAACATAAATTTTATTAGCAAATCTCACTCATTTTTTCTTCCACCTAAGTTTTTAAAACAATTGTTCTACTTGGAATTAAAAATATCTCTCTTTTGGATTCTGATAGAAATTATTCTGCATTTGTTTATATGTTTGGGAAAAAGTGACATTTGTATAATACTAAGCATTCTCAAACAGTACATGGCATGTTTCTCCATTTATTCAGGTGCTGTTTCATGTCCTTCAATAAGATGTTAAGTTTCTTATCCTTACTGATACAGACCTAGGTATTTTACAGCTTGAAGTAGAATTATAAATGAAATTTGCTATCCATTTCTTACAAGTTAGAAACATGCTTTATACTTATCCTGTTGCCCGTTCCTACATATTTGTTCCTCCATGCAGAGGGAAGAGCAGGTCAGCAGGTGCACCAGGCCAGTCATGTACAAGGGAGTACCTCTTCCGTCTCTGAGTTCTATAATGTGCAGTTGGATTACTGGGTGAAGAATACTACAAAATGCCGAGGCATGAACACAGACTGTGTGCATTAGGCCTGATGTCCCCAGACTGCCAGATCAGCCAGGTCTGAGTATTGTCCTGGATAGAGTTCTGTGCTACAAGAAAGAAGATGTTTTCCAGAAGCTCCTGAAATTTTGCTAACAAGCCCTAAACTGTCTATGGCAAATGTTCACATTTGAAGAGTTTTTTCCCTGTTGGTTTTCTAAGCTATTAAGCATGAGTGTGTATGTGTTTCTAATATAAAGCCATTTTTTCCCTGAATCTACCATAGGGAGAAAAATCAGCAACCTGGTCAAAACTTGACTTAAAAAAGAACAGACCAAAGGAATTTTACCTAAATATCTAAAAACATATAAATGTTTCTTAACATCTTTATGTTAAATATGCTATAGTGAGTGTATCCATATAGAGGCGTCTGATACATCTATACAAAAGAATTTCACTCCGTCTACATAAAATATATTTCTAAGAACATTTCATGGACTTCCTTGGTGGCTCAGTGGTAAAGATTCTGCCTGCCAATGCAGGGGATGTAAGTTCAATCCCTGGGTCAGGAAGACCCCGTGGAGAAGGAAAGGGCAACCCACTACAATATTCTTGCCTGGGAAATCCCATGGACAGAAGACCCTGGCGGGCTACAGTCCATGGGGTCGCAAAGAGCCAGACAGGACTTAGTGACTATACCACAAGAAGAACATTTCATGACATTGCAAATGCTCATGTTAGCATATTAAGTTCAGTAGAAATCTTTCAAAGCTGCATATTTAATTTGACATTATTTTTGTATGAAACAGAATAGGTGGAAACTGCNTGGGGTCGCAAAGAGCCAGACAGGACTTAGTGACTATACCACAAGAAGAACATTTCATGACATTGCAAATGCTCATGTTAGCATATTAAGTTCAGTAGAAATCTTTCAAAGCTGCATATTTAATTTGACATTATTTTTGTATGAAACAGATGAGGTGGAAACTGCATATATACTAATATGTATAAACAGATCATAGTACTTTTATATGTGAAAAAGGGTTATACTTCCTTTAGAGTTAGGGCCCACTCTGTGACCTCACCTCAACTTGATTCCATCTGTGAAGACCTTATTTCCAAGCAAGGTCACATGCACAGATTTGGGAGCAGGGGGCAGTTAGGACTTGAGCATATCTTTAAGAGGGACACGATTAAACCATGACAGTCCATCCTCTGGCTCCCCCAAATTCGTCTCCTTCCCACATGCAGAACACATTTACCCTGTCGTAACATCCCCGAAGTCTCCTTTCCCTTTCTCTCCCTGTCTCCCTCTCCGTTACATTCCTGTGGCTGATTCTATAAACTGAATGCAAGCATGACCGTGACACAACTCTAATGGACAACCAGTGCCCATGTAACCAGACCTTTATGAGGCTAAAATTCAAGAAGGATAGATCAGTCCAAACCTCTGCTCCCAGACAAAACCAGCATTTCTGTCAGTGATATAAAGCCAGGGTGAAGTCCTCACTTGATGAAGCCCTCATCTCTTTCAAAAACCACAAACAATTTTATCAAGTGCTTTCTGGGCCAATATATACAATGTAGATCAGCCTTCCAGGCCACTGAACAGTATTTTGACTATTTGGCCACCAAGCAGTGCTCCCCGATTTTAAAATCACGCTGCTTAGCCAAATGTTTCCATGTCTGTAGAAAAATTAATATCTCCCCTTCAGGAGAGGAGTTATAATTCACAGTTCAGCCCTGACAACAGCATGAGCTAATTAACCAACCTTGGAAACAAAATAGAGCCATTTTTATTTTATTTTAAGCCTGTTTAATAAAATGATATGTGTAGCTACTCAGGCAGTAGCCACTGCCAGGAAATTATTATGAACATAAATTAGCAGCATAATTTGTCTAACTCAGAGGTAAGCAAGTTCTCTGATTGATTTGTTTTTTAAAACAGAAACCAAAGTCATCAAGGCAAAAATTACATGCAAAAATGCAGAGACATTCATACAGAGGCAGAAAAGTAAAGTTTGGGGAAATTAAGGGAACGGACCGTGAGGTTGGGTTCAAGTCATAGGTCCCAGATTTGACGTAAATGAAGAATAAATTCCACATCAGAAAACACTCACATCTCAGAGGCACCAATTCTATCTGCCCGTGTGTGTGAGCAAGGCAAGCAGTCCCAGCAGGAATGCCTTCATCACTTTGGGGCCCAGTACAAAGTGAAAATGCAGGGCCTCTGATTCATAACCTAAGACTTTCAAAAAGGTTGCAAAAGAGTATGAAACCAAACACAAGGCCCTTCTAAACACAAGACCCTGTGTGACCACATGGGTTTTACTGTCTCTAGGTTTCAATCTTTTTCATCAGTGAAATGGGAAAAAACAAAATGCCATTTGTCTTGCCTCCTTCATGGGCTATTTGGGATGACGGATTGAGATATCTGTAAAAAAAAAAAAAATGCTTTGCAAATTTGAAAGAGGCCCCAGAGAGTCTGGAAACACAAGCAAGAAGTTTCCTGGATACCTCCTGCCCTCTTCCAGGAATTTAATAAAAGAAAGCCAAATACCTCACCTATATGGAGCGCTTTATAAATCACACAATTGAGATGGAGCCCATTCTTTAAAAATTTCCACTGAATTCAAGGAAACCAGTTGACTAAATGCAGTGTGGTTTCTTGGATTGAATCTTGGAACAGAAAAGGAAGAGTAGTGGGGGAATTGGTGGAAACCCATAAAAGCTCTAGGGTTTAGTTACTAGTAACATGCCGCTGTTAATTTCTC
This sequence comes from Cephalophus harveyi, assembly GCA_006410635.1. Lineage (NCBI taxonomy): Eukaryota > Metazoa > Chordata > Mammalia > Artiodactyla > Bovidae > Cephalophus > Cephalophus harveyi. The sequence goes on from SJYT01034388.1 coordinate 334,752, forward strand.
AGTTTTGACAAATGTAAGATGCTAAGATTGGGGGAAGCCGGGTGAAGTCTGTGCAGGAACCCTCTGTGCTAGCTCTGCAACTCTTTTGTAAATCTAAAATTTTTCCAAACTAAGAAGTCTATGTAGAAAATGAAACTAGTCTAGTTTGACTGACTGGGAGGAAGTGATTCTTACTTAAAGGAAAAAATAACAAAATTAGCTTCTATATTAAAATGTGGAAGCCTATCCTAAGTTCCCTAGGCAATCATTTTAAGTTATATCTACCTAAATAGATACATACATGTGTACATACATGGAAAGGGGACAAGGGAGGAAAAAGACTGGAGAAATAAGAATAACTGGAACATTTTATGGCATGTACACAGTAGTCTACATATTTCTAGTTTATTCAGAGGTTCTACTTTCATACCAGAATCTTCTTCCTTGAGCAGGCATTACTCCATATTCTTTTCATACTAACTTTTTTTTTTTTCTGGTTGCAAGATTAATTCATGCTTGTTCTAGAAAATACATAAAAATGCAACCCTCCCCTCCTAAAAAAAGTATCTATAATCCTATCACTGAGAAGTAAACATGATCAGCACTTTGCCTCATTTTTACCACTCTCTTGGTGTGCATGTGAACATAAGCTATATTTAAAATGATGGAAGCCATTGTATTTAAGCCAGCATTTCCAAGATTTTGTTCCACGGAACATTGGGATCTATGAACAAAACATTGGGGAACACAGCAGACCACCTTCTCCCTCTGAGAGACCCACTCTGCAAAGTAGCATAGAGAAAGCTGTGAGGAGTCCTGCATAACTTTGTAAACTCAGATTTCTCAGTGTATGTATTTTATTATTAACCCACAGAATTCTCCTTGGGAAGCTCTGGTATAAATAGTTTGGTTCCAGGTTTTTTTCACTTAACAAGATGTTAGGAGTATTTTCTCATGTTACTAAAAATTAATTGCAAATATTTAAGTTTTTAAATTTATTTTTATTGAAGTATAGTTGATTTACAACATTGTGTTAATTTCTGCTATACAGCAAAGTGATTCAGTTATACACATACATGTACATTCTTTTTTATATTCTTTCCCACTATGGTTTATCCCAGGATAATGAATATACTTCCCTGTTATAGTATTAACAGTATTCCCTGTTATAGCTATTATATAGTAGGACCTTACTGTTTATCCTTTCTGTTAATAAATGTAATAGCTTGCTTCTACCAATCCCAAACCCCAAGTCCGTCCCTCCCCAACCTCTTCCCCCTTGGTAACCACAAGTCTTTTCTCTATGTCTGTGAGTCTTTTTCTGTTTCATGCATGCTAAGTCACTTCAGTCATGTCCAACTCTGTGCAACCCCATGGACTGTAGCCCACCACGCTCCTCTGTCCATGGGATTCCAGGCAAGAATACTGGAGTGGGTTGCCATGCCCTCTTCCAGGGAATCTTCCTGACCCAGTGATCAAACCCATGTCTCTTATGTCCCCTGCATTGGCAGGTAGGTTCTTTACCACTAGCGCCACCTGGGAAGCCATAAGTTTATTTGTGTCATATTTTAGATTTCATGTATAAGTGATATCATATGGTATTTGTCTTCTCTTTCTGGCTTACTTCACATAGTACGATAATCTCTAGTTGCATCCAGTAATTATCATTTTAATGGCTACAAATATTACATCATATGAGCATATTATTATTTATTATACCAGCAGTCATCAAAAAATTACCAAAAAAAAAGAGTCAGATAGAAAATAGTTGAGACTTTGCAGGCCTTGCCAGCATCTATCCACTGATTCAAGTCTGCTACTAAAGCATGAAACCGTCATAGACCCCACACAACAGGTGGGCTGTGTTCCAACAAAGCTTTCATATAATTTTCATGTCGTGAATATTACTCTTCTTTGAATTTTTGTCAACCATTTAAAAATGGCAGATTTGTGGTTGCCAAAGGGAAGGGGGTGAAAAAGGGATGGATTAGGAGTTTGGGATTAGCAGATACAAGCTACTATATATAAAATAGATGACAAGGTTCTACTGTATTGCACAGAGAACTATATTCAATATCCTGTAATAAACCATAATGGAACATATGAAAAAGAATATATATATGCATAACTGAATCACTTTACTGTACACTAGAAACTAACACAACGTTGTTAATCAACTATACTTCAATTAAAAAGAATAAATTAAAAAGTCAAAAAATATTCTTAGCTCACAGACTGCACAAAAACAGGTGATAGGCCATATTTCGCCCATAGCCCATAGTATGCCCACCCATGATTTTTCCCTAAAAAAAAATGCTATACTAGGTATTTGGAGAAATAAATCGTTGTCTGAACTTTTGATCAATTCCTTTGGATAGATTCCTAATAAATTCATAAAACTAAACAACTAAGCTGGGGAATCTGAATATCAGGTTCCAAAAGCATTTTGCTAAGTTGTTCCATAGAAAAGAAGTACAGTGCTTAATAGCAGCGTTCAAAAGTGTTTTTGTCTCATCATAACCATGTTAGCTTTTACTATTATCATTTTTTACCTTCTGGCAATTTGATAAATAAAAATTAGTATCATGTCTTATGATACATTTCTCTGATCACTAGTGAGGCTACACAATTTTTCGTGTTCACTGACCCTGTGTGTTTCCTCATTTGTGATGTATCTGCTGTGCACCCTTATCTCATTTGTTACTTTGTATTCTTTGTCTGTTGAGGTTGTTTGTTAAAGTCATAGAAATTCTTTATATTAACTTCTTATTCTTGGCAAATGTTTTCCTAATTTGTTGAGTTTTTTATTTGATTTTGATGTTTTCATTGTAGAGATAATTTTACTTTTTATAGATGAATTATAGATTGACTATAGATTGATGTAGATTTATAACTCTGTTCATTTATCCACTTTGGTTTCTTTCTTTGCTTTTATGAATCAAAGTCATTTTCTACTTAGAGATCACTTGGAAATGAAATTTTCTTCTGAATTTTATTATACTTTCATATCTTCATATCATATCATTCATAACTCTTCATGTAACCTGATACATGAGGTCCTAAACTGTTTTCTTTCCAAATTTTTTTTTCTGATTTGACTTTTCTACTATCATACCCTGGGCTTCCCTGGTGGCTCAGAGGGTAAAGCGTCTGTCTCCATTGCAGGAGACCTGGGTTCGATCCCTGGGTCGGGAAGATCCCTTGGAGAAGGAAATGGTAACCCACTCCAGTATTCTTGCCTGGAGAATCCCATGGACGGAGAAGCCTGGTAGGCTACATACAGTCCATGGGGTCGCAAAGAGTCGGACATGACTGAGCGACTTCACCACCACTATTCCACTATCATACCCACCCCTCTGTCATGTATTTGTGAATTTTCTTTTCTCTTATATAAATACTGTGGTCTAAATAAGGTTAAAAATAGGATGTAATATGAGGTTAAATATGGGAGGTGGGAGTGCATTTCTAAGCCATCCCTTTTATCTGGCTATTCTTTCTTACACCAGCTCAACACTACCATGATTTTAGCAGACATCTGAGCATCTGTTACTATTAAAATGTATGATAAAATACCACTCCAAATTCTTTATTCTCAGAAGAAATTAAAGGGCATCTTGGGAGTATTTATATAAGGCACTATAATTATATGACTGAATAATCTCAGCAGAAAACACACTCAGATACTTAACATCAAATTTCAAAAAGATCCAAATGCAAACCAAAAAAAAAAAAAAAGATTATATGAAAGTAAGACTGACAGAAACACGCTGTCTTGGAACAAACTGTCTTTCCATTTCCTTTGGGCCTATAGATAAGCTCAGCCAATTCTTAATTCTTCTGGTTAAATCTGCTACCAAAATGCGGCTAGAACTCATGAATCATCAATCTCTTATTGGCCATAATTTTAGCCTTGTGTCCAACCCAATGCATTAGCAGAATCTTAACAGAAACTGTGTTTTGTGTAAACAGTATCTTTCACTTCCGTCTCTAGCCATCTTCCTTGGGTAAATTGTAAACACTGAGATCCTCAGTGTGTCACAGGGGGAAGAAACACAGCAGCTACAGCTCAGATAACTTACCTAGAGTTAGACATCCTGGTGTGCGAAGTCAAGTGCTCCTTAGGAAGCATCACTGCAAACAAAGCTAGTAGAGGTGATGGGATCCAGTTGAGCTCTTTCAAATCCTAAGAGATAATGCTGTGAAAGTGCTGCACTCAATATGCCAGCAAATTTGGAAAACGCAGCAGTGGCCACAGGACTGGAAAAGGTCAGTTTTCATTCCAATCCCAAAGAAAGGCAATGCCAAAGAATGCTCAGACTACTGAACAATTGCACTCATCTCACACGCTAGCAAAGTAATGCTCAAATTTCTCCAAGCTAGGCTTCAACAGTACATGAACCGAGAAATTCCAGATGTTCAAGCTGGATTTAGAAAAGGCAGAGGAACCAGAGATCAAATTGCCAACATCTGTTGGATCATCTAAAAAGCAAGAGAATTCCAGAAAAACATCTGCTTCATTGATTACGCCAAAGCCTTTGACTGTGTGGATCACAACAAACTGTAGATAATTCTGAAAGAGATGAGAATACCAGAACTCCTTACCTGCCTCCTGAGAAATCTGTATGCAGGTCAAGAAGCAACAGTTAGAACCAGACATGGAGCAACAAACTGGTTCCAAATTGGGATAGGAGTACATCAAGGCTGCATATTGTCACCCTGCTTATTTAACTTATATGCAGAGTACATCATGTGAAATGCCAGGCTGGATGAAGCACAAGCTGGAATCAAGATTACTGGGAGAAATGTCATAACTTCAGATGTGCAGATGACACCACCCTTATGGCAGAAAGCAAAGAAGAACTAAAGAACCTCTTGATGAAGGAGAAAGAGGAGAGTGAAAAAGCTGACTTAAAACTCAACATTCAAAAAACGAAGATCATGGCATCCTGTCCCATCATTTCATGGCAAATAGATGGGAAAACAATGGAAACAGTGAGAGACTTTATTTTCTTGGACTCCAAAATCACTGCAGATGGTGATTGCAGCCAGGAAATTAAAAGACACTTGCTCCTTGGAAGAAAATCTATGACCAACCTAGACAGCATATTAAAAAGCAGAGACATTACTTTGCCAACAACGGTCCATCTAGTCAAAGCTATGGTTTTTCCAGTAGTCATGTATGGATGTGAGAGTTGGACCATAAAGAAGGCTGAGGCTGAAGAATTGATGCTTTGAACTGTGGTGTTGGAGAAGACTCTTCAGAGTCCCTTGCACTGCAAGGAGATCAAATCAGTCAATCCTGAGGGAAATCAATCCTGATTATTCATTGGAAGGACTGATGCTGAAGCTGAAGCTCCAATACTTTGGCCACCTGATGCAAAGAGCCAACTCATTGGGAAAGACCTTGATGCTGGGAAAGATTGAAGGCGAGAGGAGAAGGGGTCAACAGAGGATGAGATGGTTGATGGCATCACTGAGTCAATGGACATGAGTTTGAGCAAGTTCTGGGAATTGGTGATGGACAGGGAAGCCTGGAGTACTGCAGTCCATAGGGTCACAAAGACTCAGACACGACTGAGCAACTGAACTGAACTGACTAAAAGTTCAGCTTAGTTGTATACAACCAAGGCCCACAGGCCAAATCTAGCCCACAGCTTCTTTGTGTACATACAAAGTTTTAAGAACCAAGCCCTGCTAGTTCTTTCTGTTACTGTCTGTGCAATGGCAGAGTTGAACAGTGGCAACAGAGACCGTGTGGGCTACAAAGCTGAAAATATTCACTCTCTGTCCCTTTAGAGAAAAAGTTTGCTGATGGTGCTGTGGAACATCTACTTCAGTAGACAGTTGCCTTACTGATTGTCGAGACAGACTCTTATTTCTCTTTTACTTTCACCCCAGTAATTCCCATCTGCTTTTAATTAGAATCAAATCCAGACCTCAGCCATTCACATAGAAGACCAGAGGCTAATGCAGTCCACAACTTTTCATTTCCCTCCACTAGGCTGCAGTCAGCAGTGAAATCCAGTCTGATTGTCAAGGTCTGAGACGTGTTCAAGCTAGGAGTAAGGAAAAAAAAATCAAGGTATGGAAATGGAGAAAAGGGCAAGGTGCCTCTTTCATTGTGCTATTTCTGATGTATAAGAGAAGCCTAGTCGAAGGTGAAAATAGCAGTGTGAAAATATCCAAGTTTCAGGATGTCTAAAATAGATGCATTATTTTTAAGTGCATTGCTTCTGTCAGTCTGAAACCTCTTCAGGTAAGAGCCGAGACATTTACAGGCCTTTGCCATCTGCAAGGTAATTGCTGGCTGTATCTAGCCCAAGAGGTTCATCCTGAGCCATAAATTGAGCGACACTTTGTTCCAATAATCTTGTGTTTCCATAGCAGTGAATGAGAAGAGCAAACCGAGTGGACGGTAATAAAGTTCTGGGCTTACACCCTGTCTCAGACTTCCAAGTCTGAAGCATGTATCTTGTTATTCAAATCATTTCCTACAAGCTCAGCCATAACCTTTGGTGAACAAAATTATAGGAACACTTCATTTATTCTCTTTTACCAGAAAATGAGGTGTTCCATATAGATAAAGTTTCCAAAGAAATAAATGTGGAGTTCAGAATTCTTTTAGTTATAATCACTTTGAAAATAATTTTTTTTTCCAAAATGTACTACTTTGCTTTGTACTAAATACAAAGCACTAGATTTTTTGTGTGACCAAGGGCCATCACTGGGAGTATTTATGGCTCTGTCAAGAACCATCCTTGCCTTGGAGGAATTTATAGTCCAGGTGTCAGTAAATATTTTAGGCTTTGTGGGCCACATACAGTCTTTGTTGCATGTTCCCTTACTGTGGAGAAATATAGTTCTAGCTGGGGACATTATGCTTTTTGGAGGATCTGAGTTGACTCCTCAAAGGATGAGTGATACACTTTGTTTTCAGAGGTAATTATGTATCCAGAATACATAAAGAACTCTTACAACACAACAACAGAAAGACTAACAACCCTAACTGAAAAGAGGGCAAAAGTCTTAAACAGATGTTTCTCTAAAGAAGATACACAAGCAGCCAACAAGCACCTGAAAAGATGCTCAACATCATTAGTCATCAGGGAAATAGAATTGTTTTGTTAGTGAGGTGACTTTTATACTACACCTAGGGATGAGGGCTGGTTGCCAGGAGAAACAGCCATGTGACTAGAGGGTTAGAACTTTCAAGTTCACCCCCTGACTTCCAGGGATGGGAGAGGGACCAAGGATTGAGTTGAATCACCAATAGCCAGTGATTTAATCAACCCTATCTAGATAATAAAGCCCCCAAGAAAACCCAAAAGGTCAGGGTGCAGGGAGCTTCTGAGTTGTTGGTGAGCATGTGGAGGTGCTGGGTGAGTGGGATGCTCAGAGAGATCATGGAAGCTTCAGGCCCTTTCCCCTTCCCTTGCCCTCTGCCTCTCATCCATCCGGCTGTTCTTGAGTTACAACCTTTTGTAATCAACCAATAACCTAGTGAGTGCAATGTTTCTCTGAGTTCTCAGAGCAGTTCTAGTACATTAATGGAACCCAAGGCAGGGTCAGTGGAACCTCTGACATGTAGCCGAGGTGACAGCTGGGTCTCAGGACTGGTATCTGAGAAAGAAGTGAGGGGGCATTCCTGTGGTACTGAGCCTTAAGTCGTGGTCGTGAGATCCAATGCTATCTTTAGGATCAAGTGGATCAGAATTGAGTTGAATTGTAGGACACGCAACTGGTGTCTGAGAATTGCTTAGTGGTATTGGAAACCACCCCACTAACACACACACACACACACACACACACACACACACACTGGAACTGGGTGTCAATTCATTTCCCTGTTTTTCTAGACAGGTTTTGCTTTTCTTGTTTCCTAGTCCACCTGGAATTGATGTTTGTTTATGGGAAAATTAGGGCTCTAACTTTAGAAATGAGGAGGACAGCAGGTAAGATTATCTCAGAATTTTGTGTTTTGTTTGGTTAATTGGTTAGTTTGGGTTTTGAAATTTAGTTTTCTTTTCAGGGGAGTGAATTTTTCCTTTTTTAAAAAAATTATTTTTTATTTATTTTAATTGAAGGATGATTGCTTTACAATATTGGTTTGATTTCTGTCATACTTTAACATGAATTACCCATAGATGTACATATGTCCCCCCCCCTTGAGAGTTTTTTGTTTTAATTCTAGTTTTTTCAATTATCTTTGCACATATGTTGCTGTGGAGAATAGTTTTAACTGCAGATTCACAACAGAATTGATTCGAGAGTAATGTTCAGAGCCTAACATTATGGCCCCTTTCCTTTCCATGGACATCTCTGTTACCAGACTTGGTCCCGTGGGGACTTGAACAAGAGTGTACAGCTATAGACGTGAATTAAATGAAGCTCAAGTCAAAGAATAGGAAGGAAAAATGCCTGAGTGGTGACACCATGATGACATGGGCATTTATCAGCATATCAACACTTATCAACAGTCCAGATCTACGCCCACCTGACAGAGTCTCATAGAACTGGGATCTGGGACCAAGTTGTTGGGGTCACCATAAAAATTGTGCATTATGGTGCATGTAGTGCAGATAAAATGTTGGGTAACAAGTTCATCCTTGTCCATTGTGAGTCTTAATTCACAAGTTTCAACAGGGAGCAACAGAATGAGGGTGATGGATGCTCAGAGACCTCAGGAAGCACCCAAGTTCTTAAAGCTCTCAACTCCCTTGGACTACTGGCTGGAATCCCCATGTAGACTAGGAAGGTAAGGAAGGAGACAGTGAAACTGCCTGCAGTCCTTGCACACATCTGGCCCGGCAGGCTGACAGAGCCTTTGTGTCTCTCCTTTATCTCTTCAGCTTGTTCCTCTTCCTGTGAGATTTAGCTCCAGCCCACTTCATACCCATCTTTTTTTATTTTTTAATTTATTTTATTGAAATATAGTTGATTTACAATGTTGTGTTGATTCCAGCTATACAGCAAGGTGATAGTTATATATATATGGGATTCCCTGATAGCTCATTTGATAAAGAATCTGCCCACAATGCAGGAGACCCCGGTTCGATTCCTGGGTCAGGAAGATCCACTGGAGAAGGGATAGGCTACCCACTCCAGTATTCTTGGGCTTCCTTGTGGCTCGGCTGGTAGAGAATCCGCCTGCAATGTGGGAGACCCCAGTTCGATTCCTGGGTCTGGAAGATCCCCTTGAGAAGGGATGGGCTACCCACTCCAGTATTCTTGGGCTTCCCTTGTGGCTCGGCTGGTAAAGAATCCTCCTGCAATGTGGGAGACCCTGGTTCGATCTCTGGCTTAGGAAGATCCCCCAGAGAAGGGAAAGGCTACTCACTCCAGTATTCTGGCCTGGAGAATTCCACGGACTGTGTAGTCCATGGGGTTACAAAGAGTTGGACACGACTGCGCGACTTTCACTTTCATAATCACTCAGTTGTGTCCAACTCTTTGCGACCCCATGGACTATAGCCCGCCAGGCTCTTCTGTCCATGGGATTTTCCAGGCAAGAATACTGGGATGGGTTGCCATTTCCTTTTCCAGGGGATCTTCCCGACCTAGGTATCGAACCCCAGTCTCCCTCATTGCAGGCAGATTCTTTACCATCTGAGCCACCAGGGAAGCCCATATATATGTATATATACATATATATGCATATTCTTTTTTATATATTATTTTCCATTATGGCTTATCACAGGATATTAAATATAGTTCCCTGTGCTCTGTAGTAGGAGCTTGTTGTTTTAACTATTTCCTATCTAATAGTTTGCATCTGCTAACCCCAAACTCCCAATTCTTCCCTTCCCCACCTCCCTCCCCCTTGGCAACCGTAAATCTCTTCTCTATATCTGTGAGTCCACTTCTGTCTCATAGATATGTTCATTTGTATCATATTTTAGATTCCACATACAAGTGATATCACATGGTATTTGTTTTTCTCTTTCTGACTTATTTCACTTAGGATGATAAACTCTAGGCCCATCCATGTTGCTGCAAATAGCATAATATTGTTCTTTTTTATGGCTGAGTAGTATTCCTCTGTGTGTGTGTGTGTGTGTTTACCACATCTTTTTTATCTGTTGATGGACATTTAGGTTGTTTCCATGTCTTGACTATTGTGAACAATGCTGCTAGAAACATATGGGTGCATGCATCTTTTTGAATTATAGTTATATCCAGGTATAGGCTTCCCTGATAGCTCAGTTGGTAAAGAATCCACCTGCAATGCAGGAGACCCTGGATGGGTCTGGAAAAGACCCTTGTCTTTCACTTTCACTTATGTCCAGGTATATGCTCAGGAGTAGCATTGCTGGATCATATGGTAATTCTGTTTTTACTTTTCTGAGAAAACTCCATACTGTTTTCCACAGTGGCTGTACCAACCTACCTATTCACCAACAGTGTAGGAGGGTTCCCTTTTCGCCATACCCTCTCTAGCATTTGTTATTTGTAGAATTTTTAATGATGGCCATTCTGACCTATGTGAGGTGGTACTTCATTGTAGTTTTGATTTGCATTTCTCTAATAATTAGTGACATTGACCATCTTTTCATGTGCCTGTCGACCATCTGTATGTCTTCTTTTGAGAAATGTCATTTAGGCCTTCCACCCATTTTTCAGTTGGATTGCTTATTATACCCATCTTTATCCCACTGTCTTGCTTTCTCTTCACTGAAGCACTTTTTGAAAATGTTGCATTTTTTAAAAAACAGATTTCCATGTTGTTATGGGTTGGATTGTGTCCCCTTAAAAGAAACATAGAAGTCTTAACCCCAGGTACCTGCAGATAGTACTGGAATGCAGGAGGCCCTAAATCCAACATGACTGGTATCCTTGTAGGAAGAGGGAAATTTGGACACAGACACAGAAAAAGAACAGAGCTCTGTGAAGACAGAGGCAGAGATTGGGGTTAAGCTGCCCAAAACCAGGAATACCTGAGGCTAAGAAGCTTGACAAAGTGAAGGAAGGATTCTTCCCTAGAGCCTTCCTGAGGGCCATGGCCCTGCCTACGTGGTGATTTAGGGCTTTTAGCCTCTGGAACTGTGAGGGATTGAATTTTTGCCATTTTCAGCCCCCAAGTTTGTGGCATTTTGTTCCAGCAGTCACAGGAGTCAAATCCACGTGTTTACAGTCTATCTTCTACCCAGACCCTGGCCACATCCACCACAAACATGACAACAAGGGCAAAGACAGGGCCTGTATGTCCGGCACTTAGAATAGCGCCTAACGCGTAGTTGGCTCTCATTAAATATTTCTTGGAAACAGTGACTGTAACATGCTTTGCCAGCGCCCTCTTCCTCTCCTCTCTTCCCGTCCCTTGACTCTTGGCAAGTCTGACTCAAGACCCTACCGAGCAGCTTTCCCCAGTGACCTCTAACGGCTTCCATGCAGCTTCAAGCTGTGCTGTCCAGTTCGGTGGTGCATTGGGTTTGCTGAGCACTTGAAATACGCCTTAAGCTCTGGAGGAACTGAATTTTTTTTATTTTCTATCACTCTAATTAATTTCAATATAAAAAGAAATGCTTGATTCAGTTACTGGAAAATGTTTAAGTATGCTTGGAACATCTGGGGTATGTGAATCCACTTTTTTCAACTGTCATTTTCATGAAAACCAAATGCTAAGTGGGGATGCCAGATAAAAATTTAGCATCCAAATTGAGATGTGCTTTGAGTGTAAAAGGCACTGGATTTTGAAGATTTCAGATGGAAAAAGAATATGTGTTCTCATTGAAGTTTTATATTGATTGCATTTGGAAATGATAATATCTTGAATATATTGGGTTAAATGAAATAAATTATTAAAATTAGGCTCATCTGTTTATGTTTTAATGTGACTACTAGGATATGTAACATTATAGAAGTGGCTTACACTGTAATTCTGTTCGAGAGAGCTGGCTTAAGTTAACAGTTCTGCAATCAGACGGAGCCTGGTTTGAGCCTCCACTTACTAGGTCTGTGAACCAGGGCAACTGACACACTTTTCTGAGAGTGGCTTTTGTCATCTATGG
>SJYT01034388.1:346882-364034 GCA_006410635.1 Cephalophus harveyi
TTGCATGGTCTTGTTACACTTAAAAGAGATAAATAAGGCAATTTGTACAATGAATGGCATAGAAGGACTCGATAAATGGCAATTTATTTTGAATTGTATTAAAATTATTGCTTTTCCTGATGTGAGCATTACAATGTTTCCACTTGTGATGACCTGCAACAGGAACCTCCCTGTTAAAAATGATCTTAACTTGACCCTGGCTGGCTAGCTAATTTGCAGGACTCAGTACCAAATGAAAATATGGGGGAAAAAAGAATAAAGTGCTCTTAAAGTCATTAACATATAGGAAGTTTTCTTGCCTTCACCAGTTCTGTCTCGGCCTGTGGCCATGGTATTTGCTATTCCAAGCCTGGTTCCCCCCGGGGCATTCCCCCAGCATCTGTAGGGTACTCGTGATTGAGTACAGACCCTCCTAGACAAGGGGGACCCTGGCCTTGTAAATTGGTGTCATCACACACATTTGTGCACCACCCCTTGGCTGCCACGTTCCTGCTCTAGCCCTCCACTAGCCAATGTGACAGGCTAGGCCAGAAGGCGGGCAGTCAGTCCATCTCCCCTTCCCAGGGGACTGTCACCACATCCACAGTGGCCAGGCATGCCCCCAAGGGTGAAAGCCTCCAAGCAGGACACACTCAGACCCGGATCGTGGCGTGTTGTGGGGAGTGCCCTTCCTTCCGCACTCCCCTCCTTCCCTGGGCGATGATAGCCACCCACTCCCACCCAAGACGGAGATGTCGTTTGGTGCAACTGGCTCCAAGGCTTCCTCCATCCTCCAGAGCTTGCAGGGATCAAGCCAATGCCAGGACTTTCTCATCCTGCACCCTCCCTTCCCACCTCTCCTGGGAGCACTTCCGTAGGAACTCACTTGCTCTCAGATTCTCATGTCAGGGTCTGCTTCTGGGGAACATAAGTTCCGACAGACCTTCCTTTTACTGCTTTTAGATAATAATATCATTTTTGACGACTGCCATGTACCAAGCATGGTGCTGGACATTTTATCCTGTATCTTTCTTGGCGTGGAACAGAGCAAGCAATGATGATTTGCTTGGAAAGAAAAGCATAAATGTGAAAGAACAGTCATCATTTTGCAGAACAGAGTGCTTAGATTAAGGGAGTAATGTGACACATCTTCAATTAGCAAGGCTCCCGAGACAGAATTGCCCCGTCATCAGTGTGCTGTTTTCAGTGTTATTCAGGCAGTCAGATGGAGCTCCTTAGGATTTAAAGAAGCTGAAGACTTTATTTGCTACCTTTAAGCCAAAGTATTCTTAAGATAAACAAACATACAGACTCACTTAGACATGACCATAACGTGACACCAAGGAGCAGAATCGTTTATTTTACTCTAATGGTATAAATGAGAGAAACTCCACTGGAAAAAAAAAAAAATACACTATGTGTGAAGGCAGAGTGCAGTCTTTCTTTCTCTTAAAAGCCACATTTTATTCAGATGAATAGTACCAGTTATCCTAGAGAGAACAGAAGAGAAAAAAAATCCTCTCTTTTAAGTAAGCAATTGGATCATCAAAGAATTTCTTTGATCCCCTAGAGTCTACTTAAATTAGAGAATTATGTCTAATGCTCTTCACTCCTGTCATCATCCAGAAAGTAATTTTTCTACTTTAAAATGAAAGCACGATTTTTCCCTTTTCAATTCGAGAAGTGAGCAACTGTACCCACAGGAAGGTGAAAATGCTAAACAAAACGTTTTTTTAAAATTGGGCATAGGTATATTTTATGTAAATCCTGACAACTTACAAAAGTTCCGTTATGTTCATTTAATAAGTCTATATTTTTGGAAACTTGGAACATATAATCCTAAGCAAACAGTAGGATACAAGGTCAAGACAATTGAAAAGCCTATTTAATCCATAGCTAAGTAGAATTTAATGTCATCATAATTTTTAACCAGTTTCCATGCATTTCTATGGATGATTCATCCAGAATGTTTGTTTGATATGCCCCAAATCTGACTTCTTTGCAATAGCATCCTGAAAAAGAAGGGCTATAAGGGGTGCAGAAGATAGTCCAAGCAAAAAAATGTTCACTGTTTATATCGGCATAGGTATTACATAGATATTTTTAACTTCAATTTTTGGATACATATTAAATTTTAAAGGTACAAAGTTCAAAGTCACAAAAGAACACACAGCAAAAAGTCACCATGTCCTCACCTACCCATTTCTTCCCCCATGTTATTAGTTTCTTGTGTATCATCCAAAGGTTTTCTCTGCACACACAAGCAAATGGGAATCCATTCTTTCCTTCTCTTTTTATATCCATATCATACAATGGAATGTCCATTGCTTTTTTGCACTTAATAATAATAATGATCTTTTTAAGCAAAGGCTGTTAATAAAGTCTTCGAGGGTTTCCCTGGTGGCTCAGTGGTAAAAAGTCCACTGGCCAATGCAGGAGACACAGGTTCGATCCCTGATCTGGGAAGACACTGCATGCCACAGAGCAACTAAGCGCATGCACCGCGACTACCGAGCCTGTGCTCTAGAGCCCAAGAGCCGCAACTACTGAGCCCACGTGCTGCAACTGTTGAGCCCTCATGCCCTAGAGCCCGTGCTCCACAAGAGAAACCACCACAATGAGAAGCCTACGCACCGCAACTAGAGAGTAGCCCCCACCTACCACAATTAGAGAAAAATCCTGCACAGCCACGAAGACCCAGCACGAGCGAAATAAATAAATAAGTCTTTGAACCTCAAATTTAATTAAGTACCATAACAGGAGATTCCCAAAGTGACAAGCCCTGGACAACCAATATCTGAATCACCAAAAGCAGATGTCTCAGCCCAGCTTAGACATAGAGACTCAGAAATGTGTGTGTGTGACCTGAAGTTATGAGCAAAAGAGCACTGGGGTCAAACAGATCTGGGTTAGATTCAAATCCAGTCTCTCTGAGTGTGCCTACCTCAGGCAGGAGGGATAATGGTGTCTACCTCCGTGTCCCTGGAAGGGGTAGAGATAAGATGCGTGTTCACAGTAGGACACTATATCAGGATCTGATGTGTCAGCCCATAGCATCCGGGGCTTCCCAAGTAGCACTAGTGGTAAGGAACCTGCCTGCCAATGCGAGAGACCTAAGAGATGTAGATTTGATCCCTGAATCAGGAAGATCCCCTGGAGGAGGAAATGACAACCCACTCCAGTATTCTTGCCTGCAGAATCCCATGAACAGAGGAGCCTGCAGGCTGCAGTCCATAAGGTTGCAAAGAATTGGACATGACTGAAGAGAGTTAGCACATGTAGGCACCCACACCAGCATCTTATAGCCGTCTCCCTGGAAGTTCTAGCAACTGCTCCCACCAGTCTCACTTCTGGCCAAGCAGGGAGCTTCTCTGCTGTCCCTCCCTTTCTTGCCAACTTGTCACATTCCCTTGCTGCTGCTCAGTCACCCACCCAGTCGTTTTCGACTCTGCAACCCTATGGACTGTAGCCCACCAGAGAATCCCTCTGTCCATGGGATTCTCCACGCAAGAATACTGGGTGAGTTGCCATTTCCTACACACTCCCTTACCTTACCATTAACTGAAGAGATAGATCATGAGTAAGAGGTTCATGGGTGTAATTCTTCCAGCACATTCATTCGGGGGGGTAACAGGCACAAACAAACAAATAAAGTACATATTGCCACACAAACTGAAAAGCAAACAGAGAAGATTTAAAGAAAGAGAACATTTGCAGGTTGTAGCTGAGAAAATCTCTGAGGAGTTGACATTTCAAGGTCACCAAAAAATTACCAGTTGATGTCCAACTAATGTTCGCGCTGAAAACAATTTTCAGTGTTGAACGTGGAACAGAAAACAACCATTTGAAGGCACCGCAGGGTATCTAAGACAAGCAGGGCTGGAAGCTTTGCAAAAAGAGGAGCCCTGGAAGTGAGTTCCACATTCACCTCAGCTTTTCCCTGAGAGCACTTCACACTCGTGGCCCCAGTGTTTCTGAGCTGAGATGGAGGTCACAGTCTGAAGCTGCTGGAATGACTGGAACTTGACAGGGGGAAAGTTTCAGAGAGACTTTGAGCCCCAAACTCTGCACAAAATTTCCCCTCAAGAGATTGGCTATCTCTAAGCTGTCTATGCACAAGGTGAAACTCTAGGAAACCCATCCGGAACTGAGGGAATTGCCTGGATGCCCAGTGGTTAGGACTGAGTGTTTTCTCTCCTGGGCCCAGGTTCAGTCCCCAACTGGGGACTAAGATCCCACAAGCCACGAGGTATAGCCAAAAAAAAAAAAAAAGGAAAATAGCAATTGACAGGCTAACGAGGCAGGCAGAGGTGGCGGCAGCCACACAGGACTAGAAAGACAGAAGTAAGTGACAGCTGCAACTCTGCCAAGGTAGAGGGGCCTTCAGAAATACCTCGCCCTGGTAAACACTCCTAGGCTATGAGTGAGCACATGCAAATATGCTCTAGGATTAAGGGAAAAACTGAAATAGACCATCCCTCACAAAACCTAAAACCTGAGACTTCATAAGACCTGAGTGAGCCACTAGCATTTTATTTGCCTACCAACAGAAAAGTTCACCCTCTTTGGAAAAGGAGAATATCATTCAGAGCCTCTATAGTTTGTTGCCCACATTATCCAGCATCCACCAAAATAATTAGACCAGGCTAAAAGTAAAAAAGCAGGAGGAATGACCAAAATCCCAGAGAAATAAAATAAGCAATTTAAACAGAATGGCAGAATGGCATATTAAAATCTTAAAATAATTAAGATTAATAGAATTGTAAAATAATTAATATGAAAAAGATGATTCAGCTGATGGGTTTAATATTAGTTTAGATACAATTGGACAGAGGATGACAAATGAGTTGTGGTTGTTTAGTGACTCGGTCATGTCTGACTCTTTGCAACCCCATGGACTGCAGCATGCCAGGCTTTCCTGTCCATCACCAACTCCCGGAGCTTGCTCAAACTCATGTTCATTAAGTCGGTGATGCCATCCAACCATTTCATCCTCTGTTGTCCCCTTCTCCTCCTGCCTTCTATTTTTCCCAGCATCAGGGTCTTTTCCAATGAGTTGGCTCTTCTCATCGGGTGGCCAAAGTATTAGAGTTTCAGCTTCAGCCTCAGTCCTTCCAATGAATATTCAGGGTTAATTTTCTTTAGGATGGATTGGTTTAATTTCCTTGCTATCCAATGGACTCTCAAAAGTCTTCTCCAACACCACGGTTCAAAAGCATCAATTCTTCGGTGCTCAGCCTTCTTTATGATCCAAGTCTCACAACCTTATATGACTACTGGAAAAACCATAGGTTTGACTATACAGACAAATGAGTAGATATATATAAATTGATGCACAGAATATTAAAAAGTAGAAAATACAGAAAGGAGCTTAATAGCCATGTAGAACATAGAAAATAGGCCTACTGCAGGTGTAACTATACTCCTAGAAAGAAAAGAAATAAAGAGAATGGAATGCAACCAATGTTCTAAGCAAAGTGGTAACAGCTAAGAATTTTTCCAATACTGATTAAACCAATGAAAGATGCCAACCCACAGAGTCAAGAAGCTCAGTGAACTCCAAATTGAATAAATACCAAAAACACACATAGGCATATCTTAGTTTAACTGTTGAAATGGAGGCTTCATGGTGTATTTTCAATCTCTGGTTGGGACAAACATCTCCCTCAAGGGAAAAAAGGAGAGCTCGTACAATGTTTGCGTATCAGATGAGAATATTTCCATAGAACAAGAAGGTTACTTCTACATGTGAGAGAGAAGTAGGGCAGGGGGAGGATGACTGAAGGGGTGAAGTGCTCCAAAAAGGTAGAAGAGGATGGGATCCAGAGCTCAAGTGCAAGGGTTGGAGGGAAGAAAACCATTGCAACCCAGTGGTAGGGCCTATGCATTTGTGTGTGTGTGTGTGTGTGTGGAGTGGGCTTGCAAAAAATGGAGTCATTCTGTACATCTTGTTGTGTATCCTACTTTTTTAACTTTATGCATTATCAAAGACTGTGTGAAGTGTTAGTTGCTCAGTCGTGTCTGACTTTTTGTGATCCTATGGACTACAGCCCACCAGGCTCCTCTGTCCACGGGATTCTCTAGGCAAGAATACTGGAGTGAGTTGCCGCTCCCTTCTCCAGAGGATCTTCTTGACCCAGGAATCAAACCTAGATCTCCTGCATTGTAGGTGGATTTTTTACCATCTGACCCACCAGAGAAGCCCACATAAACGCTATTAGGGCCTCTAGTCCTTAAGCACTTCAATGCCTATAACCCAGCTTCCCGCATCATCTCCTGTATCTCCTTCCCCAGAAGGCTCTCTGTGTCATTGTAGTTGCTCTGACCACCCACTGGCAGACTAGAAGTGCCAGGGAATTAATCCCTCCTGGGAGCAGCTCTCAACAAATGACTGAAGGGAGGTGGTAAGTAAAAATACCTCAGGTCTCTTGCCCCTGAGCTGAGGTAACTCTGAGATATGGTTTTACATTGGCTCCCCAAATCTCATCACTTCCCCACTCTTTACTACAGTTTCCTTCACCCCCCCCCCAAAATACTTGCATCTGATTCTTGTCTCAAGAGTCTTCTAAGGGAATCCAATCTAAGACATCTTTAATGAATACCCATAAATTGGAAAACTGCCAGATAGTAATTGGCACTGTATGTGTTTGCTATCATTATTACTATTATTATTGTTACTACTATCTCCATTTTTAATGGTTGGTAACCTCACCATTAATAGTTGTCCTAAAATGCCTCCTACCTTGTTTTGCTAAGGAATCGTTTTATTCACCAAGAAACTGAATTTGCCCCATCATTTCCATTTCCTAGGCTACATCAGGCCTTTACCCTAGCAAAATTCTTAGAAATTGAAACGCCTGTATCTGAATTACATTTTTTTGTTGTTATAATCATTGATGACTGAAGGAGCACTTCACTCCTTCAGCCATCCTCCCCCTTTGTAATCTCCAAAGCCTTCACACTCTTCTCTCTCATTCACATATAAGGCATGCATTATTAATTAAATGACAACGTTATTATAGCCAGTAATTGAATTACCCCATAGCTCCTGCCTGCAGTAATTAACATCTATCAAAATAAAAGAGGAGGAGTTGTGTTGCCCTTATTACAAATGGTTTGGCTTCATGGGGCTTTGACCAAATTAGATAGAATCAAACTAACAGGTGATTGAATTAAGTGAAAGGCATCATCCTTGCATTGCCCTAATTTGTTTCCAGACATGAACGACTATCAAGAGTCAGCTTTAGAGTCCACTAATTTTTCCTTAAGAAACTTCTTCTTTGTAAGTGCAAACTCAGGAACAGGACTATGCTTTTAAACTGACAAATGGTGTTCTCATCAGACTATATTTAGGAGCTGTTCTACACCCAGGAAACTACTTAGAGATAAGTTAAGAATAACCAATTAAATCGAAAAACGATTCTGCAGCCACAGTACCGATTATGGGCATAACCAAGGAGCAGTTTGTATGCAAGAATACTTGTAATATCAGAATGGTGTCAGAGCCGGTCAATAGCTATCAATTTTGATTAGTGTAAAGCAAAACAGTAACACGAGGAAGTGCTGAGCAGGCCAAAATCTGAATCAAACGGAAGTTCTCTCATGAATAGGCAAACAGATGGTCTTCCAAACAGAGATGCGATTGTATACAGAAAAATCAGTTAAAAAAAATACAGACCACTCCCAAAATAAAAGAACTTTTCACCAAGCCACATCCCTATCAGTATTCAGAGCCCCATGAACTACAAAAATGTAATGAAATCTGTATTTGTAACAATATGCATGACAGCTGTAGACTTCAGCAGAAACAGACTACTTTCCTTCTCTACCTGAATTCACAATGACAAAACCTGCCTTAACTGGAACCTTCCTCTCTTTAGACACTGTTTCCTCACTCCAGTGCACAATCACGCATGCCGCTGTAGCCATTGCTCACCGGTTAGCTAATGGCAGCTTAGCCGAACTTGTTCTAGCCTAGACTGCCTGGGATAGTTCAGGCTGCTGTCCTAGCTGAATGAGGACTAGTCCTATTTCCTCTCAAAAGTGTCCTGATTTGGAAGATAAATTAGGGGTCCCGTGGTGTCCACATCAAAGGATTCCAACATATATTTTCATTCTCTTCTGATATGACATAATAAAGAGTTTCAAACCTCAGTTAGCATTCCTGAACATTTCCGAATTTCCTTTCAGATGTTCGCTATCTCAGATGCTAGAGCATGGTAGGCTTTTGGAATAGATTCAGGGGAGAAGAAATGAATTAGGGAATGAAAGAATATCTCCTGGTCCTCATACAAATTTGTGATAATTTATACAAGTTTCTTGATGAAGTATTCCTTCTCTTAACATGTAAATGATGGTCTACTAGATTGAAGGCAGGGATAAGTAGTATGCCTTTATTCTGAACTCTGAGGTGGCTCAGTGGTAAAGAAACCGCCTGCCAATGCAGGAGAAGTAAGAGATGCGGTTTCGATCCCTGGATCAGGAAGATCCCCTGGAGGAGGGCATGGCAACCCACTCCAGTATTCTTGCCTGGAGAATCTCATGGACAGAGAAGCCTGATGGGCTCCAGTCCATGTAGTCACAAAGAGTCAGACACGACTGAAGCGACTTAGTATGCAAAAGCATTATTATGAAGCCAAGGCGCTTCCATGCTTAAAATTTCTTCAATAATAAAAGGGAGTTGTCCTTAAAGAAAAGTGAGTTTCACATGTACAAACAGCTCTTTAATTTCATCATAAATAATTTGAAAATCAAACTTTGTGACAACCTAGAGGGGTGGATGGGGTGGGGCGTGGGAGGGAGATTCAAGAGGGAGATGGCATATGTGTCCTTATGGCTGACTCACGTTGTTGTATGGCAGAAACCAACATAAACTTGTAAAACAATTATCACAATAAAATTTAACAATATTAAAATAAAAATAAAGCTGCATAAATATCAAATAAGATCAGGTGGATGTAAGAACATTCTAGAAGTCAATAACCTCACTTTTTCTTCAATGTAACAGTATTCTATCTGGCATTTACCTGTCTCAACAGCATCTTCTAAGCAATCATCCATCAAGATGATAAAGTATTGAAAGAGACTGGCTACAAGAAGTAGTGGGCTCTTTGTACCTTGAGGCATACCAGAAGAAAATAAATGGCCACCTCTCCTGAGTGCTATGGCCATTCATCTTCTGAACCAGCTGATTTTTCAAGTTACTTTCCAGCCATACAAACTCTATGATTTGTTGGAACTTTGAAATCTTCTGTAGGCAATAGGCTAATACAAATGATATAGCATTAAGTACATTCAAGGAAAATGCGACCTTGCATAGACATAAATTTGCAAATGTCCAAATTAGAAAAATTAAGCTCATGAGCTTAAACAATAAAACAATTTATTCCTAAAAAATAAATTATAGTTACTCACTGGAGAAAACTTGGAAGACACAGATAGAGCAAATAAGAAAAATCACTCACTTCCAACATGGTTAACATTTTGGTTTATGTCTTATGTACAACTGGATGACTAATGTATACACCCATGTAACTTCCACCAGAATCCAGAAGTAGAATATTTGCATTTTCCCCCAGAAGCTCCCTCGTGGCTCCTTCTAATCAGTCCCACCCTCCATGGGCAAACACTGACCTGATTGCCATAACTGTAGAGTAGTTTTGCCTGCAAACTGCATAGAAATGGAATCCCACAACAAAATGCTCTTGAGATTCATTCACACTGCTGCATAGATAAGCAGTTAACTTTTTAAAAATTGCTTAGCCATTTCCCATCATATATATATAGTGGCATTCCGTTGTATGCCCCATTTTGTTTTGTCTATTTCATATTGATAGCCAAGGGTAGGTAGAGTGTAGACTCGGTTGTAGAGGAGAGAACTGGAAAGTTCTCAAACCAGCCACAGAGATGAAAGCTATAGTCCTCACTCACTTTCCTCATAAAAGTTTTGGCAGGAAAGGAGATCAACCAGACTTGCAAAGAAGCCATTTCCAGAACTGATTATAAAATTCAAGGACATCTGAGTGGCACAAAGGATGATGCTCTGAGGCACCAGCAAGATTCCGTGTAAGGACTGAAGCACTCATTTCACCAACTGCCAGAAGTCCTAGTGGCTGATGACCCTCTCCTGAAGAATGCTGACCTACCAAGGTTCCAGTCCCTCCCTGGGAGAAGCCAGCAGCCAGTGAGTGGCCAGAATGAGGTACAAAAGCCAGGCCTCCTTTACCTCAAGGCAGGGTAGTTCTAAAGGGCTCTCTCTCCATTGCAAGATTCCCTGACTGGTCAATTGAAGCAGCCTGTTGCAGCTCTTCAACTTTTCCCTCTGCTTATTCACACTTCTTTCAGCACTCACGGGTCTTGTTCCTTTGAGCTCTCTCCCATCGAGCTCCTGCAAGCACATGTCTGTCTCAGAACCGCTTCCTTGTGGAATCTGAATCACAACGAGCAAGTTTTGAAGTGAGGTAAAGTCTTCCAATTTTGTTCTTCTTTTTCAAGATTGTTTTTATAATTCTAGGTCTGTTGCATTAACATGTACATTTTAGAATGGGGTTATCTATTTCTACTAAAAAGCCTTCTGGCATTTGGATTGGAATGGTGTGGAGTCTGTGGATCAGTTTGGGGCTGAGGCTAATCTTTTTCCCATATGGATATCCAGCTGTTCCAGGAATTTTTTGAAAACATTATCCTTGCCTTCATTGAATTACCTTGACGTGATCATGTCATCTGCAAATAAAAACAATATAATGTTAAATGCAAACTATTATATAGAGAATGGATAAACAACAAGGACCTACTGTATAGCACAGCAAACTATATCCAATACCCTGCGATAAACTATAGTGGAAAAAATATGAAAAAGAATGTGTGTGTGTGTGTGTGTGTGTGTGTGTGTGTGTGTATAAGAGAGTCACTTTGCTGTATGGCAGAAGTTAACACAATATTATAGATCAACTATACTTCAGTAAAATAATTTTTTAAAAAATACAATGTGGAATAGAAGTTGTGGGAGCAGATATACTTGCCTTCTTTCCAGTTTTTGGAAGAAGCATTTGCTCTTTCATCAGTGAATATGTT
The DNA here is from genome assembly GCA_006410635.1 of Cephalophus harveyi. Taxonomy (NCBI): domain Eukaryota; kingdom Metazoa; phylum Chordata; class Mammalia; order Artiodactyla; family Bovidae; genus Cephalophus; species Cephalophus harveyi. The sequence goes on from SJYT01034388.1 coordinate 357,935, forward strand.
AGTTGTAGGTTCCCCTACCATGACCACCAAGTTGAAATACCATTTTTATTAAATACCAAATTCCCCTATATTCATGGGCCTGTTTCCAATGATCTGTCTTTTCCCACAATAGCATCACCATGTTTTCATCACTATACTTTTATTGATCATTTTTATATCATGTAGATCAAGTTTTTCTTTTTTTATTATTTTCTTGGTTATTCTCCACCTGTTTATTCTTCTAGATAACGTTTGAAGTGAAGTGAAGTGAAGTCGCTCAGTCGTGTCTGATTCTTTGTGACCCCATAGACTGTAGCCTACCAGGCTCCTCAGCCCATGGGATTTTCCAGGCAAGAATACTGGAATGGGTTGCCATTTCCTTCTCCAGGGGATCTTTCCGACCCAGGGATCGAACCCGGGTCTCCCGCGTTGTAGGCAGACGCTTTACCATCTGAGCTTAGAATACTATTTATTTGTGCAATTTTTGTTGTTCCTGTTTTTTCTTTCTTGTCTGTGTTAGTCAAATGTTGTTTTATTATTCCATTTTAATTCCTCTTTGACTTTTTATCTATATTGTATTATTTTATAGTTATTCTAAGCATTATTATATGCATCCTGAACTTATCAAAAGCTATATAGATTTAACATTATACCACTACACATAAAATATAAGACTTTGTAACACTTGAATTCTCTTAAGCCCCCATTATTGTTTTCATATATATTATTAATGCCACAGAAAAATATCACTTTTGCTTTAAAGAGTAAATTGTATTTTTAAGAGATTAAAATTAAAAACAAAAAGAGCCTTTGCATTTATGCAAATATTGATCATTTCCAGTTTTATTTATTCTTTTGTATTTGAGGTAGCCTTTAATGACAGTGACGCTGAAAACTCAGCCTCTGTGCACTGGCCCCAAATCAAATCTTGAAGACAGAGTTTTGGGAGAAGTAGGGAAGAATAGCTTTACTGCTTTACCAGGAAAAGGGGGACACAGTGGACTCCTGCCCTGGAAAACTGTATGTCCCAACCCAGGAGGATTTGATGAAGAGCTTTTATAGTAATGGTTCAGGAATGCTATTGGTAAGATTAGGGTATGTGCAGGGCCTTCCTTAATCTGGTCTTCCATAATCTGGTGGGCTCTGGATAAGATTCTTTGGTTCCTTTTATCTGGCCTCACGTGGTCTTCCCTGAAATGAAGAATGCTACATCTTGCATTTGCTGGGGGTTTTCGGTCTGCGAGGGTTTCTCAGGTGGCCCTAGTGGTAAGGAACCTGCCTGCCAATGCAGAATGCAGAAGATGTAAGAGACACAGGTTCGAACCTTGGGTCAGGAAGATCCCCTGGAGGAGGACATGGCAACCCACTCCAGGATTCTTGCCTGGAGAATCCCATGGACAGAGGAGCCTGGTGGGCTACAGTCCATGGGGTCGCAGAGTCGGACACGACTGAGTGACTGAGCACACAACACCTTAGCTTTACAAAAGAGCTCAGAGATACCTTTCTGTGTATACCAGGACTCTGCCCCAAGGCTTCTTGGCTGCTCCTCCCTTGTCTCTGCATCCCTTCCCTTCCCTGATTGGCAACTGTTTGCATCTGCCCTTTGAAACTTGGAGAAGGTCTTGGAGGCTGGAGTCTGTTCCTTACTAATAAGGAACAGGGCACCCACTCCAGTGTTCTTGTCTGGAGAATCCCAGGGACGGCAGAGCCTGGTGGGCTGCCGTCTATGGGGTCGCACAGAGCTGGACACGACTGAAGCGACTTAGCAGCAGCAGCAGAGGCAGCACACAGAAAGTCTTCCATGCCCAGGAGCCCCACAGGTCTTGCTCAGTTTCACCATTTCCCTTGGGCCTAAAGAAATTCCTTTTTCATTTCCTGCACTTCCTGCTTGGAACATATTCCTTCATCATTTGTTCTTTTCAAAATATATTTTTAAATTTTTCCCTTTGATTTTTAAAAGACACTTTCTCTGGATATAGATGTGTGTTGGGGTTTTTTTTTAAATGAATATAGAATTCTAGTTGAATTTTTTTCTCTTTAGGCTCTTTAAAAATGTCATCCCATAATATCTGGGTAGTTCTTGTATCTGATGAGAAATCAGACATAATTCATATCATTGCTTTCTGATGTGTCTCCCTCCCCCAGGCTGCTTTTAGGATTTTCTCTTTACCTTTGGTTCTCCTCATTTTGACTGTAATCTTGCCTAGATGTAGTTTTCTGTGTAGTTTTCCTTCTTAATGTCCACTGAGCCTCTTAGACCTATAAAGCAATGGTTTTCACCATTGGGAACTTTTCAGCCATTATTTCTTCAGACATTTTTTTTCCTGCTCCTTTCTCTCCAAACCTTCTCAGACACCAATTACACATATGTAAGATCACTTGATATTAGCCCACCCGTCATTGAAGGTGGCTCATTTTTTTTCAATCTTCTTTTCACCTTATTCTTCAATTTGGATACTTTCTTTTGATTTCTCTTTAAAATACATTTATCCTTTCTTCTGCCAATTCCAAGCTGCTGTTAAGCCCATCAGTGAATTTTTCACTTCTATTATTGTATTTTACAGTTTTAGAATTTCACTTGGTTCTTCTTTAGGTTTTATTTCTCTGCTTTAGTTTCCTAGCTGCTCAATCATTATAATAATTTTTTATTGAAGTTCTTGGATGTGATTATAATAGCTCCTTCAAAGTTCCTGTCTGCAAATTTTCATCTGTTTCATTCACTGCTTTTTCTGACCATAGGTCACACGTTTCTGCTTTTTTTCATATCTTATAATTTTTATCATGTATTGGACATTGTAGATGACATGTGTTAGAGAATCTGGACTCTGTTATATCCTATGAAATACTGTTGATTTTTGTCTTACCAGGTAGTTAAATTACTGACTGATAACCTAGAACTTCTGGAGGCTTGGTTTTACACTTTCATAGGAGTAGATCTGTTTTGATTTGTCCTTAGTCTTAGGAGTAATTTCTTGGTCCTCTGAAAGTTTTAACACCCTGGGCACCGCCTTTCTGGAGTTTCAGCAGAACTCCAATGTACTTGCCAAACCTATATAACTTGGCAGGACTCACACTCTAGACTGTCTCCCTGGTTATGAGCCGGAACTTAAATCTCTGACCACATTTTTGAACTTTCCAGTTTTTGCCTTCCACCAATATCCTTGGGTGCTCCCTCCTGATTCAGAAATCAGCCTAGGATGTCAGAAGAGATTGTACGCACATTTGTATGAATATGAGAGATGCAGTTATAGGATTTAAGGAGAAATTACATGCAACCACCTCTGTGACTCCCTCCTTTCTAGAATTTTGCCACTCAAATTCCAGCCAGTCTTACATCCCCTAATTTGGTCTCCTGACAGCTCTAGCCAATATGATGTCAGCTTTCTGTTTGAGTTTTAGCATAGACTAGAAATTGCCTTTCAAGGAAAATCTGTACAAACTTGGATCTTATCCAGTGCAGTTCCCTTGTTTCAAGAGTCAAACCCAATTTCTATAGCCTTTTTGTCACTCTCTAGTATCCTCAAATAATTGCTTTGTTAATATTTTGTCAAGTGTTTGCAATTTATACATGTAGGAGGGTTAATCCAATCCAAGCTACTCTGTCATCAGTAAAACTGGAATGCCTCTAAATATACTGTTCGATAACTTGCTTTATTCACTTAACGATTTAGCTTGAACATTTTCATTTACATTTAGAATTTTTTTCTACAATGTAGCTTTTAAGATTTAAGCTTTTTTTTTTTTTAATGAACCTCACTGCATTTGTGTCTGAACCATGGGAACTGCTAAAATATATAACTTTAGTTTCCTCATAAGATTATGATACCAGTCTGGTTTGAGGCATCATGGAGATGGTGAAAAAATATTAGCAATCTTTTGTGGAAATCCAGAATTTCACAAGCTATTCTGCTGAGAGTTCAAATAACTTGTTGGTGATCTCTCTCTTCTGACTGATGAACCAACCTTAAGGATATTAAAAAACTGTGACTTGGTCTCTAAATGGAAACCTCCTCCAAAAAAAGTAAATGTTCCTTGCACCTCTCGGATATTTTCCATTTCTCATCATGTGCTCTCTTTCCCCACCAGTATTTTCCTCATGGGAGCTCTAGGAAAAGGTGTAAGGAAGAAAAAAATTGACACTAATGGCAACCCTTTACCACACATCAGAGCCTACTGTTACTTTATATTTCAGACACGCTCCATGATTTACAAACACAGTAAAACAGAAGAGCTTGACAGGATGTACTGTCTGTGGGGAACTCTTCATACCTAATACTGACTTATAAAATCCTATCATTCAGAGACAAACTGGGGTGCTTCTCTTAATACAGTTTTGGCAGCTCCCAGCACTTAGAGTAGATAAAAGTTTCAAGCATTAGTTATCAGCTCTGACAAGATTTATTTTCAGGTTTTATTTTTTTAATTCCAAAGTTTTTTAGCCAATTCCATCTCCTGAAAAAGAAAATATCTCTGTACAGTTTATGCCTGTGTTTATTATTCACCACGGAGAGTAAGCTGCTGAAATGAACACTGCTTTTCCTGGATTGTTATTCTGCTGTTGGGCTTTTAGAAGTGGAGCTGTAGTGGTCTTTACTCAGGCCACCGGAGCCCTTGCCTTCAAAATCTAAGCATACCGGAAAATACAAGATTCCCCACGCCTCAAATCATTAAATACTGAGCATCAGAATCTACAAGCATCCTGCCATGGTTCTCTGTCTCTTGGATAGAAATATTGGTTAAAAATTCAGGTAATAAACCTAATGAATTATGCCATCCTACTTATACTAAGCTGTTCCTAAAAGAAGTATATATTTTGAGGGACAAAAGGCATGTTTGTCTTTATTTTGATCAACACACTTTCAGTTAGCCACATATGAGCACATGAGTGCTAAGTTGTGTCCGACTCTTTGCAACTCCCTGGACTATAGCCTGCCAGGCTCCTTTGTCTGTGGGATTCTCCACGCAAGAATACTGGAGTGGGTTGCCATGCCCTCCTCCAGGGAATCTTCCCGACCCAGGGATCGAACCCACATCTCTTATGTCTCCTGCATTGACCGATGGGTTCTTTGCCAGTAGCGCCACCTGGGGAGCTGAGGAGTGGCTTGGACCAAACACATGACCACTTAGAGGTAAGACAGCTGAATTGAAGGTGAAGAGGTCATTTGGTTTGGTTTTGTTTATGGATGAATAAAACACTTTAATTTGAATCTTCAACTTTAAGTTACCCCTCTGTCCATAAGGAAAATCAGACATCTCTCTGCTGACCACTAAAGTGGCCTATACTCTGAATTTTTCACCTGCATTTCTTTTCCAGACCCTCCTCTGAGGCCTATGTTTTCATAGCCAAATCTTCCATCAGGGTATTTTCCCAAGTAAGGAGAGTTCTATCCCCAGGAGGAGTTCTGGCATCAGCTGACAAGAAATAGAGACAAGGGAACCAAGGCTTGAAGAAGTTTCGAAATTTGCCCCAAGTTAAGCAGGTAGTACGTGACAGAATCAAGATTCATTCTCTGGGGGCTTCCCTGGTGGCTCAATGGTAAAGAATCTGCCTGCCAATGCAGGAGACACGGGTTTGATCTCTGGTCTTGGAAGATCCCACATGCCACAGCACTAAGCCTGTTTGCCAGCCACTAAGCCTGTTTGCCACAACTACAGCTGAGCCTGTGCTCTAGAGCCTGGGAGCCACAACTGCTGAAGCCCATGCGTCCTAGAGCCTGTGCTCTGCAACAAGAGAAACCCACTCACTGCTACTAGAGAATAGCCCCCGCTCGCCACAGCTGGAGAAAAGCCTGTGCAGCAACCAAGACCCAGCACAGCCAAAAATAAATAAGCAAATATAATAAAATTTTAAAAAATGATTCATTCTCTAGAGTTGCACTGCTCCATACAGAAGCCACTAGCCTCATGTTGCTACTTCAATTTAAATGGTACTTAAAGCATCACTACGAGCAAAGCTAGTGGAGGTGATGGAATTCCAGTTGAACTGTTTCAAATCCTGAAAGATGATGCTGTGAAAGTGCTGCACTCAATATGCCAGCAAATTTGGAAAACTCAGCAGTGGCCACAGGACTGGAAAAGGTCAGTTTTCATTCCAATCCCAAAGAAAGGCAATGCCAAAGAA
>SJYT01034395.1:0-20830 GCA_006410635.1 Cephalophus harveyi
ATTGAGTTGGTGATGCACTCAATCTCATCCTCTGTCATCTGCTTCTCCTTCTGCCTTCAATCTTTCCCAACACTGGGGTAATTTGCAAGAGTCAGTTCTTTGCGCCAGGAAGCCAAAATATTGTAGCTTCAGCTTTAGCATCAGTCCTTCCAATAAATATTCAAGACTGAATTTCTTACTGACTGATTTCATTCCATTGCTGTCCAAAGGACTTTCAAGAGTCTTCTCCAATACCACACTTCAAAATCATCAAGATTTCAGGGCTCAGCTTTCTGTATAGTCCATCTCTCACATCCATACATGACTACTGGAAAAATTATAGCCTGGACTAGAAAGACTTGTTGGCAAAGTAATGTCTCAATTTCTAAATATACTGTCTAGGTTGGTCATAGCTTTTCTTCCAAGAAGCAAGTATCTTTTAATTTTATGCTGCAGCCACCATCTACAGTGATTTTTAGAGCCAAGAAAATAAGTCTCTCACCGTTTCCATTTTTTCTCCATCTGCTTGCCAGGAAATCATAGAACCAGATGTCATGATCTTCGTTTTTGAACATTGAGTTTTAAGCCAGCTTTTTCACTCTCCTGTTTCACTTTCATCAAGAGGCTCTTTAGTCCCTCTTCACTTTCTGCTCTATGGATATTGACATCTGTGTATCTGAGGTTATTGCTATTTTTTTCCCAGCAATCTTGAGTTCAGGCTTGTGTTTCATCTAGTCTGGCATTTCACATGATGTACTCTGCATCTAATTTAAATAAGCAGGGCTACAATTCAGAACCAGTCCATTGTTGCATGTCTGGTTCTAGAATCAGTCTCTGTCCCTAAATCCTTTGTCTCTCTATTCTTGTTTATCTCTTCTCCTACCTCATTATGAGCAAATTGATTGGCCTTTCTGGGTATCTGGTGTCACCCAAGCCCAAGTGGCCTGTTGTTCTGCCAGAGCATAGTCCCAGGTGGGCTCTTTGTCTCATGCACTTCCCAGGTCCAATATGCTCAGGTTCCAGGATGTTCCAGTGTACACTGTTCCAGAGAGCCACTCAGGCTCTCAGAATCGCTGTGGTGTCGTAGTCCCTGGTGGGCCATCGTTTTTTGTGCATTGCTCAGGTTCAATCTGCTCAGTATCACAGATACTTTACAGGGATACAGTCTATGGTGAGCTGTGCATCTCCTCAGAGGAGTTGATCTCAGGTTATGACACCCTTGGCATCTATAAACTGTCCCAGATCCCAGGAAGCCATGTTTAAAGGCTGCTCATGGATAGAGTCTGCTCACAACTTGGCAGGAGATGCAGTCTCCTCGGCCTGAAAGCTTATGATCTTCTGCCTCTGGTTGTTGATATTCTGAAATTTTGCCTCCTGGAAGGGCCATAATGGAAGCTGGCTTGCTCTCCTTTGGTAAATACTAGGACACAGCCTGTTGTGTGAGCAGGTCAGGGGTTGTAGTGTGGTCTTAGAGCCTTCCCATGGGAACATTCCTTTTTTTTTTTTTTTAATTTATGTCTCTCTGGCATACTGTGGTTCAGGCTGCTATATAACATTAGTCCTCTAAGAGTGTCCTCAGGGCATTCAAACTCCATTTTTATTCTAAGGACTGAAGATGCAGAGGGTGCCTCTGAACATAGCCTGCATTCATTGTTGGTGGACACGAGACTGTGAGGTAATCCTTCACCGATAATTGCCTTTTTTGGCTTGAATATAGAGATAATTTTTGTTTGGGGGTGGGGAGTGGGTGTTTATACTACCCTCTGAGATTCCATAGTGGCCCATTGAATTAACCTGTGAGAGGGGTTACTGTGGTATTGAAAATTCTCCTTCTCTAATAGCTTAAGATGCTGGATTCATGATCTCTGAAGAAGAAGATTATCTTCAGAACCAGAGACCAGGCCTGATCATTCAAGAGCTCTTGCATAGCAGAATTTATTAAAGTAAGAAAAGGGACAGAGAAAACTTCTTACATGGACATCAGAAGGGGGCTGGAGGCGCATTCTCCAGCTAGTGTCAGCAAGGGAGTTACATACATTTTAATTTAGTTATTATAATAAATCAAAAGAATATCTCAAGTTTGTGAAAATTTTACCAGACCTACTCCCACAATTTATATTTTAGTATAATGGGATTAGAATTTAACAATAGAAAGATCCTACCAAACCCACTCCCATAATACACCTTCTAAAATATTAGGATTAGTCAGAAGGTTTTCAGGAAGGAGAAATTGTCCTCAGGCATGATACATTGTTGGTATATAATCCCAATTACAGAATTTAAACTGAGTTGTTTGCTGTGTAATCATCAGTTCCACGTTTAAAGGAAAAAAAAAAAAAAGCACTTTATGTGACTAAGAATAAGGAATATAGAGAAAAACAAACAACCAAGCAAACAAACATCTTTGCCCTTTTCTGCTCCTTGAGAATTCCAGAACCCTATCTCCTCCTCAAGAATCCAGACACCTTTCTTCGCTTTGAGGAGCCCAGACTTCTTATCAATCTGCCTAGGATTTGACTCTCTATCTCCAACACAAGTTCAGTTCAGTTGCTCAATCATGTCCATCTATTTGTAACCCCAAGGCCTGTGGCACAGCAGGCTCCTCTGTCCATCACCAACTTCCATAGCTTGCTCAAACTCATCTCCATTGAGTTGGTGATGCACTCAATCTCATCCTCTGTCATCTGCTTCTCCTTCTGCCTTCAATCTTTCCCAACACTGGGGTCATTTGCAAGAGTCAGTTCTTTGCGCCAGGAAGCCAAAGTATTGTAGCTTCAGCTTTAGCATCAGTCCTTCCAATAAATATTCAGGACTGAATTTCTTACTGACTGATTTCATTCCATTGCTGTCCAAAGGACTCTCAAGAGTCTTCTCCAATACCACACTTCAAAATCATCAAGATTTCAGGGCTCAGCTTTCTGTATAGTCCAACTCTCACATCCATACATGACTACTGGAAAAATTATAGCCTGGACTAGAAAGACTTGTTGGCAAAGTAATGTCTCAATTTCTAAATATACTGTCTAGGTTGGTCATAGCTTTTCTTCCAAGAAGCAAGTATCTTTTAATTTTATGCTGCAGCCACCATCTACAGTGATTTTTAGAGCCAAGAAAATAAGTCTCTCACCGTTTCCATTTGTTCTCCATCTGCTTGCCAGGAAATCATAGAACCAGATGTCATGATCTTCGTTTTTGAACATTGAGTTTTAAGCCAGCTTTTTCACTCTCCTGTTTCACTTTCATCAAGAGGCTCTTTAGTCCCTCTTCACTTTCTGCTCTATGGATATTGACATCTGTGTATCTGAGGTTATTGCTATTTTTTTCCCAGCAATCTTGAGTTCAGGCTTGTGTTTCATCTAGTCTGGCATTTCACATGATGTACTCTGCATCTAATTTAAATAAGCAGGGCTACAATTCAGAACCAGTCCATTGTTGCATGTCTGGTTCTAGAATCAGTCTCTGTCCCTAAATCCTTTGTCTCTCTATTCTTGTTTATCTCTTCTCCTACCTCATTATGAGCAAATTGATTGGCCTTTCTGGGTATCTGGTGTCCTCTGCCAGTATATAGAACTTATTTAGTGAAAGTGACTCCATATCCTGACAATCATTTGAGGTATTTACTGAGGAAAAATTGAACTTTTTCTCATATGTCACTGCCATCTTAGGACCAATCTACCGAGTTTATATTCAAAGGTATGCATTCTGCCACTACTAAGCAAGTGCTCTAAAGTAGGCATACTGTCAATATAACACCATCACGTAACACTGAGCTCATAGTGTGAAGCATGCACTCAGTGAAGCTACTGAGCTCACCCTCTGTAGCATGCATCCAAGCAGCTACTTAGTTTGCACTCTGAAGTATACTTCTTATCACTGATGTGCCCTACTCTTGTGGCAATTATGCTGCAACTCATGATCTGGCACTCATGACTGGATGAACCACTACTTCTGATTATACATGCAGCAACTACTGAGGTTGAAATCACGAGTTTACATTATGCTTTAACTGAGAATTGAATTAGAACATGTGTACTAATTAGCTTGCACTCTGGAACATACATTACAACTCTAGAGCATAAGTATCACAACCAAGTGCACCTGCACTCTGGAGCTGGCATGCTGTAACAACTGAAAATGTAAGAAGCTTTTCAAACCTTCTGACCCTGATTTCAAACCACTGCTGCTGCTGCTGCGAAGTCACTTCAGTCTTGTCCGATTCTGTGTGACCACATAGACAGCAGCCCAACAGGCTCCGCTATCCCTAGGATTCTCTGGGCAAGAATACTGGAGTTGGCTGCCATTTCCTTCTCTGATTTCAAACAACATGCTACAAATACTGAGCTTGCCCTCTGGAATATGTTCTTGTCAATACTGAGGCCACCATCTAGAGGACACTTGCTGGAACTACTTAGTTTCCAATCTGGATAACCCTTTCTGCCACTACTGAGATTATTAACAAGATTTAGAACAAGTGTGTTGCTTTAACTGAGACTGCACAGTAGAGTATCCATCCCATCACTCTTGAACCCGGGTTTTGGAGAATATGGCCTGCCACTACTGAGCTTGTCCCTAAAACATGCCTGTGGTAAGTACACATACACTTTTTTTATATTACACTCTGAATTCTGCATCCCTGAACTACTGAAATTGCCTTCCCGAACAAGAGTTCATCACCAGATGAACTTTCACTCTAAATCATAAATATCACAGTCATTAGGTTGTTGCTTTATAGGTAAGTCAGACCACTACTCAACCTGCACTGTAGTTCAGGTGTGTCTAAACAATTACTGAACTTGCACTCTGAAGTTTACTTCTGGACAAAACAGAGCCAGCAGTTTTGTAGACATAGTGAGTTTAAACACTGGAGGACATGGTACACCTCTACTGAGCATGAGTTCAAGTGCAGGCATCTGGGCTCTGCTGAGAACATGCTCTAGTTGCACACATGCCACAGTAATTGAACGTGCAACTGGGAGTACAGACCTCATGACTACAGAGTGCACACATTTTATCACGGGTTTTGCACTACTGTGGTTTACTCAGAAGCATATCTCCCATCATGACTGTGTGTGCCTTCAAGAGCCAATGTTCTGACACTATTAAAACTATGCTGTAGAGTAAAAATATCTGAACTACATAACTGCACACTGACTCATACATCCCAGCAGTATAAATCCTAGTACTACAGCACACTTGTCACTTGAGTCCTTACACTAAGCAAGCATGGCACAGCTAGTGAGCATGTGGTCTACAGCATGTGTGTGGCCATTACTAATTTTGCACTCTGAAGCATGTGTCTTGCCACTTGTAAGTCCAGGCCCCAAAACATTCATGTATACAGAGAGCACACATTTTATCATGGGTTTTGCACTACTGTGGTTTACTCAGAAGCATATCTCCCATCATGACTGTGTGCCTTCAAGAGCCAACGTTCTGACACTATTAAGACTATGCTGTAGAGTAAAAATATCTGAACTACATAACTGCACACTGAATCATGCATCCCAGCAGTATAAATCCTAGTACTACAGCACACTTGTTACTTGAGTCCTTACACTAAGCAGGCATGGCACAGCTAGTGAGCCTGTGGTCTAGAGCATGTGGCCATTAGTAATGTGGCCATTACTGATTTTGCACTCTGAAGCATGTGTCTTGCCACTTGTAAGCCCAGGCCCCAAAACATTCATGTTTCAGCTAATGATTTTGCACCCTGGTACATGTTTTATTCACTGCTGAGCCTACCTTATAGAGTACTGCCAGGGTCCAGCCCCGGTTGATCCAGGGTAATTTGAAGGGGAGACAGAATTGGCATCCTAGGAAAAAGCTATTTAATTAGAAGTAAAAAGAGAGATTAGAAAGGAATAGTGTAGTAGGAAAATTAGTGGAGAAAAAGACTGAATAACTTTGTTTACATAGAACACCAATAAAGTTTCAAGACAAGAAGATTGCACCACCTACATAGGCCACAGGCATCTTTCTGTTCTCCCAAAGGAGTGGAGACACTGAGGTCTCCCTGGTCAGATCTTCAAAGCCCAGCCAAGATCAGCAAGCTTGGAGAGTGCCCATGTTCCAGATGGGAATTTAGCCAGCAGGGGAAAGAAAGAATGACACGGGAGAATCAGTCTTTCCAGGAACTGATCCTTTTTCTTTATTTTCAGGTTTGCTTATATATCTTTTGTTATACATAAGGATGAATACAGAGTCACACGGAGTCAGCAGACCTGACCCTTGTCAAAATCAGATGCTTCATATAAAATTATACAAAGGTCTTAGGGGTTTAACGTCATCTTCTGGCCATGAGGCCTGCTGACATTTTATGGCCCAAAACAGTCAAATTGATAGAATAACAGAGTGACTAAAACAAATTAAAAAAAATGGAAAAAATAAAAAAATGAAGATTCATAAAAAGAGAGGTTGAATTGGTTATCCCATTCTTTGTAAATAAGCCCATGGAACTGGATATTTTTTTATACTGTACTATATAGGTCGGTAGGTGCCCAGTATGTTACCAGAGATCAGTGGAGACATAACTCCAGAAAGAATGAAGGGATGGAGCCAAAGCAAAATCAATAACCAGTTGCGGATATGACTGTTGATAGAAGCAATGTCTGATGCTATAAAGAGCAATATTGCATAAGGACTTGGAGAGTCAGGTCGATAAATCAAGACTATTGCACGTGGTCAAACAGGAGATAGCAAGTGTGGATTAAGAATTAGCGAAGCAAAATGGACTAGAATAGGTGAATTTAACTCAGATGACAATTATATCTACTACTGTGGGCAGGAAGCCCTTAGAAGAAAGACAATAGCCATCATGGTCAACATAAGAGTCGAAAATACAGTACTTAGATGCAATCACAAAAATGACAGAATGATTTCTCTTTGTTTCCAAAGCAAACCATTTAATATCACAGTAATCCAAACCTATGCCCCGACTAAGTAATTGTGGAAAAACTGAATTTGAACGGTTTTATGAAGACCTACAAGACCTTTTAGAAGTATCACTCAAAAAGGATGTCCTTTTCATTATAGGCGAATGGAATGCAAAAGTAGGAAGTCAAGAAACACCGAGGGTGAGCTAATTTCATCTTGGAGTATGGAATTAAGCAGGGCAAAGCTAATAGAGGATTTCCAAGAGAATGTACTGGTCATAGCAAACACCCTCTTCCAACAACACAAGAGAAGACTCTACACATGGACATCACCAGATGGCCAACACCAAAATCAGATTGATTATATTCTTTGCAGCCAAAGTTGGAGAAGCTCTATGCAGTCAGCAAAAAACAAAACCTGGAGCTGACTGTGACTCAGATCATGAACTCCTTATTGACAAATTCAGACTTAAATTCAAGATAGTGGGGAAAACCACTAGACCATTCAGGCATGACCTAAATTTAATCCTTTATGATTAAACAGTGAAGGTGAGAATTAGATGATTTAAGGGACTAGATTTGATAGATAGAGTGCCTGATGATTTATGGAAGGAGTTTCCTGGCATTGTATAGGAGACAGGGATCAAAACCATTCCCATGGAAATAAATGCAAGAACACAAAGTGGCTGTCTGAGGAGGCTTACAAATAGCTATGAAAAGAAGAGACACAAAAGGCAAAGGAGAAAAGCAAATATATAAGAATCTGAATACAGATTTCCAAATAATAGAAAAGAGGGATAAGAAAGACTTTCTCAGCATCAATGCAAAGAAAGAGAGGAAAACAATGGAATGGGAAAGACTAAAGATCTCTTCAAGAAAATTAGAGATACCAAGGGAAAATTTCATGCAAAGATAGGCTCAATAAAGGACAGAAATGTTGTGGACTAAAAAGAAGCAGAAGCTATTAAGAAGAGGTGACAAGAATACATAGAAAAACCATACAGAAACAGAATTCCACGACCCAGATATTCAGGATGGAGTGATCACTCACCGAGAGGCATACATCCTGGAATGTGATATCAAGTGGGCCTTAGAATGCATCACTATAAACAAAGCTAGTGGAGGTGATGGAATTCCAGTTGAGCTTTTCAAATTCTGAAATATGATGCTGTGAAAGTGCTGCATTCAAATTGCCAGCAAATTTGAAAAAAGCAATAGCGACATGACTGGAAAAGGTCAGTTTTCATTCCATTCCTAACGAAGGGCAATGCCAAAGAATGTCCCAACTACACAATTGCACTCATCTTACACACTAGTAAAGAAATGCTAAACATTCTCCAAATAAGTCTTCAGCAATACATGAACCGTGAACTTCCAGATGTTCAAGCTGGTTTTAGAAAAGGCAGAGGAATCACAGATTCAACTGCCAACATCTGCTAGATCATTGAAAAAGCAAGCGAGTTCCAGAAAATCACCTGTTTCAACGTTATGGATTATGCCAAAGCCTTTGACTGTGTGGATCACAATAAACTGTAGAAGGTTCTGAGAGAGATGGCCTGCTACTTGAGAAACCTATATGCAGGTCAGGAAGAAACAGTCCTGGACAATGAACAGCAGACTGTTTACAAATAGGAAAAGGAAGACGCCAAGTTTGTATATTGTTACCCTGTTCAATTAGCTTGTATGCAAAGTACAGCATGAGAAACGCTGGGTTGGAAGAAGCATACGCTAGAATCAAGATTGCCAGGAGAAATATCAATAACCTCAGATATGCAGATGACACTACTTTTATGGGCAGGAAGTGAAGAGGAACTGAAAAGCCTTTTGATGAAAGTGAAATAGGAGAGTGAAAAAAGTTGGCTTAGAGCTCAACATTCTGAAAATAAAGATCGTGGCACCTGGTCTCATCACTTCATAGGAAATAGATGGGGAAACAGTGGAAACAGTGGCAGACTTTATTTTGTGGGGCTCCAAAATCACTGCAGATGGTGATTGCAGAAAAAAAGTTGGCTTAGAGCTCAACTTTCTGAAAATGAAGATCATTGCATCTGGTCTCATCATTTCATAGGAAATAGATGGGGAAACAGTGGCAACAGTGTCAGACTTTATTTTGTGGGGCTCCAAAATCACTGTAGATGGTGATTGCAGCCATAAAATTAAAAGACATTTACTCCTTGGAGGGAATGTTATGCCCAACCTAGATAGAATATTAAAAAGCAGAGACATTACTTTGCCAACAAAGATCCATTTAGTCAAGGCTATGGTTTTTCCAGTGGTCATGTATGAACGTGAGAGTTGGACTGTGAAGAAAGCTGAGTGGTGAAGAATCGATGCTTTTGCACTGTGGTGTTGGAAAAGACTCTTGAGAGTTCCTTGGACTACAAGGAGGTCCAACCAGTCCATCCTAAAGGAGATCAGTCCTGGGTTTTCATTGGAATGACTGATGCTAAAGCTGAAACTCTAATACTTTGGCCACCTCATGCGAAGTGTTGACTCATTGAAAAATCTCTGATACTGAGAGGGATTGGAGTCAGGACGAGAAGGGGATGACAGAGGATGAGATGACTGGATGGCATCACTGTCTCAGGACATATGTTTGAGTGAACTCTGGGAATTGATGATGGACAGGGAGGCCTGGGATGCTGTAATTCATGGGGTCACAAAGAGAGGGAAACAACTGTGTGCCTGAAGTTAAGTCAATTGGTAATATATGAAAGGAAAATGTGTGTGCTCTCTCTCTCGATCCCAGAGAGAAAGAATCCACCCGTTCAAGTGGTATTTCATGTGTTAAGTCAGTACACTCCTGTCTGACACTCTGTGTCACACAGACTGTCACCACCTTCTATTCTCAATCACAGGAATTCTCAAAGCCAAGAAATTGGTATGGCTTGTCATGCTTAGTTTCAGGAGATCTTCCCAATCCATGGATCGAACCTGCATCTCTTATGACTTCTGCGTTAAAAGGCAGGTTCCTTAGTACTAGTGCTACTTGGACAACCATATATATATGTGTAAACTCATATACATGCATATGTATATGTCAACATTTTAGGTATATGATTTTTCTGTCTATAGGTTGCAGTATTATTTTTCAGGAAGTATATAACTGCAGGTATGTACTTTTGAAGGATCTGATGATTTGCATCTAATTTACCTTGTTACTTATACTTTGAAATATTGGTTCTTTAGGAATAGCTTGTTTAATTTTCCACACAGTGACAAATTTGCAAAGATATAACCTATTTTTAACTTTTAGCTCCACTTCTGGTTTTCAGATAATATACTTGGTATGATTTAAAATACTAAGACTTGTCTTCTATCTTAATGTAAAGCCTATTTTTGAGAATATTCCAGAGAAAATTCACATACATATGAAAATATGTATCTGCTTGTATATATGAATAGAGATAATATATACACAGTATATGTATATATGCCTATTTGAACATGTCAGTGTAGGTACATAATTGTTTATATATATATATATTACCCTTCCTTGATCTTGAACTTTTCAGGTCATGTTCTTCAAATTTATATTTTTCTTTCCATCTCCTGTCTCTTTACGATTTGTACTAAACCTATACTAGGTATTTTCACATTACTTTAGGTCCTCAGTATGCCCTGTTGAGGTAGAAGCACACAGGCACCTTCTGTGAGAGTATAAGAATCTTTCTACAGATAGTAACATTTTCTCAGTTTGTAGAGAATAGAGCACACTGTGAACCCAGAAATTTACCAGCCACCTCATTAAACAAATGATGCTACAGTCATCAGGTCATAAGCCATTGTATCCATCCATAAATGGGAAACCTGGAGGAACTCCTGATGTAATCACGTTGCCCACTATCAAATCCTTAGTTACTACAGCTGCCACCAGTGTTGCCTGAAGAACTGACTTGAGACAGAAAGAACAGATAGCCCTAGTTAAGGTGCTTATCAAAGGAATTATTTCAAGGAGCACAGATTCTTGCATCTTCCCACAAGTAGAAATTATCTCAATTTACTCACATGACGTATCCAGGTTTTATTTTGTTAATCATAATACTTCGACATTCTCCATACCTGGTCTTTGTACCAAAACGTCTATAAAACCTGGATCCTGCTATCCTTCTTCAGAGAAGTCTTTTTACAATGCTTGAGAGTTTGCTCCTCATGATTCAATCCATCTTAGAATGAAAGGCCTCAAGAAGAAAACATAATTATCCACTATTGGCCACCTCATGCGAAGTGTTGACTCATTGAAAAATCTCTGATACTGAGAGGGATTGGGGTCAGGACGAGAAGGGGACGACAGAGGATGAGATGACTGGATGGCATCACTGTCTCGAAGGACATATGTTTGAGTGAACTCTGGGAATTGGTGATGGACAGGGAGGCCTAGGATGCTGTGATTCATGGGGTCACAAAGAGAGGGAAACAATTGTGTGCCTGAAGTTAAGTCAATTGGTAATACATGAAAGGAAAATGTGTGCACTCTCTCTCTCGATCCCAGAGAGAGAGAACCCACCCGTTCAAATGGTATTTCATGTGTTAAGTCAGTACACTCCTGTTTGACACTCTGTATAACACAGACTGTCACCACCTTGTATTCTCAATCACAGGAATTCTCAAAGCCAAGAAATTGGTTTGGCTTGTCATACTTAGTTTCAGGAGATCTTCCCAATCCATGGATCGAAACTGCGTCTCTTATAACTTCTGTGTTAAAAGGCAGGTTCCTTAGTACTAGTGCTACTTGGGCAACCATATATATACGTGTAAACTCATATACATGCATATGTATATGTCAACATTTTAGGTATATGATTTTTCTGTCTATAGGTTGCAGTATTATTTTTCAGGAAGTATATAACTGCAGGTATGTACTTTTGAAGGATCTGATGATTTGCATCTAATTTACCTTGTGACTTATACTTTGAAATATTGGTTCTTTAGGAATAGCTTGTTTAATTTTCCACACATTGACAAATTTGCAAAGATGTAACCTATTTTTAACTTTTAGCTCCACTTCTGGTTTTCAGATAATATACTTGGTATGATTTAAAATACTAAGACTTGTGTTCTGCCTTAATGTAAAGCCTATTTTTGAGAATATTCCAGAGAAAATTCACATACATATGGAAATATGTATCTGCTTGTATATATGAATAGAGATAATATATACACAGTATATGTATATATGCCTATTTGAACATGTCAGTGTAGGTACATAATTGTTTATATATATATATATTACCCTT
Source organism: Cephalophus harveyi (assembly GCA_006410635.1). Taxonomy (NCBI): domain Eukaryota; kingdom Metazoa; phylum Chordata; class Mammalia; order Artiodactyla; family Bovidae; genus Cephalophus; species Cephalophus harveyi. Next base: position 12,089 of record SJYT01034395.1, read on the forward strand.
CCTTGATCTTGAACTTTTCAGGTCATGTTCTTCAAATTTATATTTTTCTTTCCATCTCCTGTCTCTTTACGATTTGTACTAAACCTATACTAGGTATTTTCACATTACTTTAGGTCCTCAGTATGCCCTGTTGAGGTAGAAGCACACAGGCACCTTCTGTGAGAGTATAAGAATCTTTCTACAGATAGTAACATTTTCTCAGTTTGTAGAGAATAGAGCACACTGTGAACCCAGAAATTTACCAGCCACCTCATTAAACAAATGATGCTACAGTCATCAGGTCATAAGCCATTGTATCCATCCATAAATGGGAAACCTGGAGGAACTCCTGATGTAATCACGTTGCCCACTATCAAATCCTTAGTTACTACAGCTGCCACCAGTGTTGCCTGAAGAACTGACTTGAGACAGAAAGAACAGATAGCCCTAGTTAAGGTGCTTATCAAAGGAATTATTTCAAGGAGCACAGATTCTTGCATCTTCCCACAAGTAGAAATTATCTCAATTTACTCACATGACGTATCCAGGTTTTATTTTGTTAATCATAATACTTCGACATTCTCCATACCTGGTCTTTGTACCAAAACTTCTATAAAACCTGGATTCTGTTATCCTTCTTCAGAGAAGTCTTTTTACAATGCTTGAGAGGTTGCTCCTCATGATTAAATCCATCTTAGTATGAAAGGCCTCAAGAAGAAAACATAATTATCCACTGTTGGACTGTGCATTTTTCCCAGTCAGTAACACACATTCTAGAATTGAAATATAAGGGATTCTTGTGTAGCACCTCAATTTTAATCTATGTTTACTAATTCCTATTTAGCATAGTTCTGAAATTTAAAGGTCTGCTATTACTTATTAAAACTTGGGGGAATCATGGTTTCTTAAATTGGTGACATCAATTTATGAAAACATAGAACCATATATGTTTACTTTACTTTCAGACAGCCCTTCTTTACTTTTAGAAACAAGGGCAAATTAGTGAAGTGAAGGGAGACAATTGTAGAGTTTGAATGTATTCTGGATAACTTAGCTCTGCATTTAACTGTATCTTGTTGTTGTTATTGTTGTTTGTTTTTGCTTTCTGCTTTCACTTGCACAAGTCAGCCAAGGACTGATTTTCTTTCTCACTTGAAGCAAAATCATTAAAATTTGAAGTAGACTCAATTTGGAATATTGTGTTAGTTTCTGCTGCCCAGCAAAATAAATCAGTTATTAGTAAATATAGCTGAGACTCCCTTTTGAGCAGTCCTCCCATCTCCCTCTTGGGCCTCCTCTCCTACCTCACAACCCACTCCACTAGAGCACTCCATAGCACAAGCTATCTACTACATACTTGGTATGTTACATACATCAGTGCTATTTGTTCAATTCATTCCATTCTCTCCTTCCCACAGTGTCTCCACAAGTCTGTTTTCTATGACTCCATCTCTTCCTAACTTACAACTGGGTTCTTCAGCAATTGTTTTCTGTATTCCACTTATATGCATTTATATGCAATATTGCTCTTTTTGTTTTTTAATTAATTCACTGTGTAACAGGCTCTAGATTCATCTGCACCTTATGGGTGAGTAATTTTCCATCTTATATATGTACCATAGATTCTTTATCTATTCTTCGTTTGATGGACACTGAGGTTACTTCCCTTTATTGGCTCCTCTAAATGGTGTTGCAATGGTTACTGGCATACATATCTATTTTGCATTAAGGTTTCCTTTGAGTATAAGCAAAGTAATGGAATTGTTGGGTTAAATCATAATTTTATTCCTTGTTATCTAAATAACTTCTATATTGTTTAGCATTGCGGCAGTATTCATTTATATTTCTAACAACAGTGCAGGAGTGCAGGGGGATTCTCTTTTCTCCACACCATTTCCTTCATATATTATTATGTGACTATGTATATTTAATTTTTTATTTGGTTACCACAAACCTCAATCGCTGCTTGTGGAATCTAATTCCATGACCAAAGATCAAACCTAGGATCCCTGCATTGGGATATAGTGTCAGCCACTGGACCAGCAGGGCAGTCCCCTGTTGTAGATTCATTTTTAATGTTGACTTTTTGGAATGGTGCAAGGAGATAGGTCACTGTAGTTTTGATTTGTGTTCCTTTGTTAAGTTGAAGTAGTTTTTGCTATGTTCAGTTCTTGGAGAGTTTCTGTCACAAACACTTGTTGAATCATGTCAAAGTTTTTTTGACATTTTTTGAAAATTGATGCAGATTTCAGAATATGAAACATAAAATTCTCTATTATTCACAAATACAAATTTGGGGACAGTTTTTCCAACTTGAAATATGGAATTCTCTGTGCATCCCACATGAAAGTATGGACCCAAAATTTTATGCATAAAATGTGGATTTTTTTCATGTTAGAGTTATGATAATCTGGATGCAGATTCTTGGACAGGAAATATGAAAATGTCTTTGCACATATCAAACCATGGTCACAGGTTTTCACACATGAAATATGGACTTTTTTTCATATTTCTCACTTGAAGATCTTTGTGCTATCATTCCTTCTTGAAATACTGTATACTATTTAACATTTGAAAAACTTTCATCAATTTTCCTCCAAGAAATATTGAATTTGCCCTCAGATTTTCAAGCTTGAGCTATGAAGATGTCTACATTTCCATCAAGAAAGTTTGAATGAAGTTTTTCTGATATGAGACTTGGAATTTAGTGTATTTCATATTTGAAATATTGGGAGAAGTGTTCTCATATGAAACATGTAATCTCAATTAATCATATATGACATTTATCCAGATTTGTACACATGATATACAGAATTTTCAATGATTCAGAAATAAAGATCTCAGCTAAACAGTCAAACAACTGAACAGCTATATTTCATGTATTTCCTGAATAACATATAGAGTTCTCTGCATTTCTTTGATGAAGGTCTGGGTGAATATTTCCCTACCTGAAATAGGGAATTAATATATTTTTACATGTAAAGTCAAAATTCTTATGATTATAGAGTGAAGTGATAAATAGATTCAGGGGATTCTATCTGACAGACAGAATCCCTGAAGACCTATAAGTGGAGGTTTGTGACAATGTACAGGAAGCAGTGATCAAGGCCATCCCCATGAAAAAGAAATGCAAAGTGGCAGAGTGACGGGGCCTTACAAAGAGCTGAGCAGAGCAAAGAAGCTAAATGAAGAGGGGAAAAAGGAAAGCTATACGGGGCCAAAGGCAGTGACCCTGAGCCTGAGTCTGAGGCCAGAGGCGGCAGCTGGGAGGAGCCGCCCACGCCCGAGGCCAGGGCCGGCGGCCAGGAGGAGCAACCCAGGGATCAGTGGCTGGCAGGCGCAGGAGGGCCTAGAGGATCTATCCCACGTTGAAGGTCAGGAACAGCCGCTCGTCCAAGGTAAGGAGCAGCGGCTGAGCTTTGCTGAAGCAGCCATGAAGAGATACCCCACACCCAAGGTAAGAGAAACCCAAGTAAAATGATAGGTGGTGCAAGAGGGCATCAGAGGGCAGACATACTGAAACCATACTCACAGAAAACTAGTCAATCTAAACACACTAGGACCACAGCCTTGTCTAACTCAATGAAACCAAGCCATGCCTGCAGGGCAACCCAAGGCGGGCGGGTCATGGTGGAGAGGGCTGACAGAACGTGGTCCACTGGAGAAGGAAATGGCAAGCCACTTCAGTATTCTTGCCTTGAGAACCCCATGAACAGTAAGAACAGGCAAAATGATAGGATATCAAAAGAGGAACATCTTTTTCACATATCAAACCATGGTCACAGGTTTTCTCACATGAAATATGGACTTTTTTCATATTTCTCACTTGAAAATCTTTGTGCTGTCTTTCCTTCTTGAAATACTGTATACTATTTAACATTTGAAAAACTTTCATTAATTTTCCTCCAAGAAATATTGAATTTGCCCTCAGATTTTCATGCTTGAGCTATGAAAATTTCTACATTTCCATCAAGAAAGTTTGAATGATGTTCTTCTGATATGAGACTTGGAATTCAGTGTATTTCATATTTGAAATATTGGGAGAAGTGTTCTCATATGAAACATGTAATCTCAATTAATCATATATGACATTTGTCCAGATTTGTACACATGATATAGACAATTTTCAATGATTCAGAAATAAAGATCTCAGCTAAACAGTCAAACAACTGAACAGCTATATTTCATGTATTTCCTGAATAACATATAGAGTTCTCTGCATTTCTTTGATGAAGGTCTGGGTGAATATTTCCCTACCTGAAATAGGGAATTAATATATTTTTACATGTAAAGTCAAAATTCTTATGATTATAGAGTGAAGTGATAAATAGATTCAGGGGATTCTATCTGACAGACAGAATCCCTGAAGACCTATAAGTGGAGGTTTGTGACAATGTACAGGAAGCAGTGATCAAGGCCATCCCCATGAAAAAGAAATGCAAAGTGGCAGAGTGACGGGGCCTTACAAAGAGCTGAGCAGAGCAAAGAAGCTAAAAGAAGAGGGAAAAAAGGAAAACTATACACATTTGAATGCAGAGACCTAAACAATAGTAAGAAGAAATAAACCTTCCTCGGTTATCATTGTGAAAAAATAGAGGAAATAAATAGAATGCAAAAGCCTACAGATCTCTTCAAGAAAATCGGGGATAACAAGGGAAAATTTCAAAGAGGGGCACAATAAAGGAGGTAAATGGTACAGACGTAACAGAAGCAGAAGCTATTAAGAAGAGGTGGCACGAAAATACAGATGAATTGTGCATAAAAGATCTTCACGACCCAGTTAAGCATGATGTTGTGATCACTCATCTAGAGCCAAACGTCCTGGAATGAGAAGTCAAGTGGGACTTAGGAAGCGTAACTACTAACAAAGCTCATGGAGGTGATCCAAATTCAGTTGATCTATTTCAAATTCTAAAAGATGATGCTGTGAATGTGCTGCCCTTCACATGCTAACAGATTTAAAAGACTCAGCTGTGGCCAGATGACTGGAAACAGTCAGTTTTCATTCCAACTGCAAAAATAGGCAATCAAAAGAATGCACACACTCCTGCTTAATTGCACACATCTCATACACTTGCAAAGTACTGCTCAAAATTCCCCAAGCCAGGCTTCAAGAGAATATGAACCATGAGCTTCCAGATGTTGAAGTTCGATTTAGAAAGCGCAGAGGAATCTGAGATCAAATTGTCAACACAAGCTGGATCTCAAAAAAGCAAGAGAACACCAGGAAAGCATCTACTCCTATTTGACTATGCCAAAGATTTTGATTGTGTAGATCACAACAAAACGTGAAAAATTCTTCAAAACAAGAGACAATTATGCTCCTGAGAAATCTGTATGCAGGTCAAGAATCAACAGCCAGAAAAGGACATGGAAAAACAGACTAGTTCTGAGTTGGGAAAGGAGTATGTTAAGGCTATACATTGTAGCTCTCTTTATTGAACTTACTTGTAGAGTTCATCATACAAAATTCCATACTGGATGAAACAGTGTTTGCAATCAAGGTTGCTGGCAGAAATATCAGTAACCTCAGATACGCAAACGACATGATTCATATGGCAGAACATGAATAGAACTATAGAGTCTCTTTAGGAAAGTGAAAAAGGAGTGTCAAAAATGTGACTGAAAACTCAACATTCAAATGAGAATCATGGCATCTGGTCCCCCCACCACTTCATGGCATAAATATAGGGAAACAATGGAAATAATGAGAAACTACTGGGGGGAGGGTACCAAATTACTCCAGATGATGACTTTGGTCATGAAATTTAAATGTGCTTTCTCGTTAGAAGGAAAGTTATGACCAGGCTAGACAGCGTATTATAAGGCAGGCAAAGGTCAGTCTAGTCAAAGCTATGTACAGAGGTGGGAATTGGATTATAAAGAAAGTTGACTTTCAAAGGACTGATGCTATTGAAATGTGGTTTTGGAGTACACTCTTGAGAGTCCCTTGGATTGCAGGGAGATGAAAGGAGTCAATTATAAAGGAAATCAGTCCTGAATATTGATTGGAACGGCTGATGCTGATGCTGAAACTGGAACTTGAATATTTTGGCCACCTAATGTGAAGAACTGACTCATTGGTATAGAGCCTAAAGCTGAGAAAGATGGAAGTCTGAAGGAGAGGGCAAGGACAGAAGATGAAATGTTTGATGGCATCACTGACTTGGTGGGTTGGGTTTGAGCAGGCTCTATGAGTTGGTGATGGAAACAGAAGCCTTGCATGCTGCAATCCATGGCATCAGAATCTCACAGGACTGAGTGACTGAACAGAACTCATCTTAAGTACTTACGTTCTCAGCTAAAGGAAAGTGGTATAGAACTCTCTTACCCATTAGCTGATAATCCTCACTTTTCCTAATGCTCCCAAAGGGTTTTCACTGTTTCCTCAGAGATTAAGTCAGGATGAACTTTCTTATAATTATTATTATATGGGTAAATATCCCCTAGGAAATAATTGAAGGGGCATAATTTAGAGAAAGTGGTAGAATAAAGTAAGTATGTCAGGAAGGCATCATGACCTTGTTGAAAATATACAGTACTCTCCTTTAATCATTCCCACTGATTTCCTTCTAAATCTTGAGGATAAGACCTGACCAGTCGTGAGGAGTGGTGTTCTTATTGCTGCTTATTGCTGCTTATTGCTTTAGGGATACATTGCTGCTTATTGCTGCTTATTGCTTTAGGGATGATACAAAGCAAGCACATCACGGTAATCACGCCTCTGTTAACCTCCCCTAGCCAAGAAAATAGTCTGCAGTAGCCATTGGGGAGCTTAGAGGATCAAAAGATCTCTCACAAATGGTTGGAGCCACTTGGACCTGTCCCACATTAAGTTAGCCAGATGTTATGAGGTCACCTTTTCCATGATAAAAGTTCTCAATATTGGTCACCAGTCTTAGTTTTAGTTCTCTGGATTTGTAAGAACCCTACAAGACCAAGATTCTTGCTTTCAAATTATATATCTGATTAAAAAAAAAAAAAAAACAGGCGAAGAAGAAGAAAATACTATCCAAACTAAAGGGCCATTAGAGCTCAAAGCACAGCTCCAGGCAATTTCATTAATACCTGCAGCCCTTCAAAGGACATGTCCCAGTTAAAGATAAAGAGTATAAGTTGTAAGTCCTCTACCAACTTGAGATATTGTGCTGACAAGACCTCTGAATCTTCCATTTTAACCAAGCCTAAAAAACACAATGTGTGCATATCAGGCCCAAGGCACATTCAACAGCGAATATTTGGAGGTAAGAGTTCCAGGTATAGGACACTGTAGAAAAGGTGGATACTGAAATGAAATCATAAAAAAAAATTTTGTGTCAGTTTCAGACTGAAAATGTGCATCTCCCAGATGACCAAGGTGATAGGATTCAAGTCACTAATAACATTCAACGTAGCCACATGTCGCTGCAGATTCCCACTAGGTAACATCAGAAGCTTCTGTGCAGGCTTGTCTGCAGCCTCTGCTTTCCATTCCTTAATTGTGTTCATTCAATCAGCAAATGGTTTGAAATATAGGCAATGGGGAGGCACCCGAGGAAGATGATGAAGACTGCAAGAACAAAGATTCTTTCCAGGGCAAGGGGCACACAATGCCACTGGTTGGTGATAAGATGGAGGAAGCTGGAGAGGAGAATGAATGGCAGATTTCAGAGCTAACATCTGGCATTTTGTGGTGGTGGCAGCTGCTCCAGACCTGGCTGCAGGCCTTGAGGAGATATTTCCAAATGGAATAAATTAATGTGGCCTCTGTCCTCAATGAGCTTTACGATCTTAAAGCCTCATCCTATGATACTGTACAAAGTATAGTGCCAGAGCTCAGAAATTCAGGAGATATTAATTTAGGGGAGGATGTGTGAGACTTGCAGGAGACATGCTTCTAAGATGTAACATAATTACTAGGGCTCAAAACAGGACTCACTTATGTGCATGTTGAATGTTCTCTTCGGCGTGTTCCAATTGAGAGATGATATAGCCTCATATCTGGGATTTCACTTTCTTGGTGAGTACTTATCCACTTATATATATATAAGTGGATAGCTTATATATATAAAGCAGATAGCACTAGCTTGGAAATCACATCTTTGTATGAGGACTTTTCTATCAATTTCCAAACTCTACAGGTAACATAATTACTAGGGCTCAAACCAGGACTCACTTATGTGCATGTTGAATGTTCTCTTCAGCGTGTTCCAATTGAGAGATGATATAACCTCATATCTGGGATTTCACTTTCTTGGTGAGTACTTATCCACTTACATATATATATATATATAAAGCAGATAGCACTAGCTTGGAAATCACATCTTTGTATGAGGACTTTTCTATCAATTTTCAAACTCTACCAATTGTGCTAGATAACATCCTGAAGTGCTAAATATGGCCAACATTATAGTATCTCCTCCTGCCATACCAGGAGCATTACAGTAAGTGTAAAGGCAGATAACATACAAAAGTACATTTACAACTCCTGATTCTTTGCTATTTTTCTTTTCAGTTGATGTATCCATAGGTGTGTGTGGATCATTAAAGCCTCCCCCCTTTATAATTATGTTACTGTTAATTTCCCCTTTCCTATTTGCTTGCATTTGCCTTACATACTGAGGTGCTCCTAAATGGCACAATGGACTAGTTACACCTAATTGTTGTACATAGGCATTACACTCATTATTAATGGAATCACCTTTTCTCCAGTGCACACAGAACATCCTCAAGAATAGAAGGAATCCTGTCCCATTATACTACCCTTGGTAAATTAAAAAAAAA
>SJYT01034395.1:22164-64770 GCA_006410635.1 Cephalophus harveyi
AAAAAAAAAGAAATATATGTATATATATAGAAAACTATAAAACAATGATGACAGAAATGAAAGATGAGATAAACAGATGGCAATTACACCAGGTTGAAGACTTGAAGAAACAATATATTGAAAATAAGTATACGAAGTATATGAAGCAGTCTGTATGTTCAAGGCAACTCTTATCAAGATACTAATGGTATCCTTCAGAGCACTAGAACAAATACTTTTACATATGTATACTTTCACAGTAAGCATAGAAACGCAAGGAAAGCTCTAATAGCAAAAGCAATCTTGAGAAAGAAGAATGGAAATGTCAGAATCAACCTGCCTGACTTCAGAATATACTACAAAACTACAGTCCTGAAGTAGCACAAAGACAGAAATCTAGATCCATGGAACAAAATAGAAAGTCCGGAGATAAATGCACACACCTATGGACATCTTGATTTTGACAAAGGAGGCAACATACAATGGATAAAAGACAATCTCATTAGCAAGTGATTCTGGGAAAAAAATGATCAACCAGCTGTAAAAGAATGAAACCACAACCCTTTCTAATATCATATGCAAAACTAAATTCAACATGGATTAAATGTTCCCCAGACAGACATTTTGCTTTCTTGCATCTCTTTTTCTTAGGGGTGGTCTTGATTATTGTCTGATGTACAATGTCATGAATCTCCAGCCATAGTTCATCAGGCATGCTGCTTATCTGATCTAGTCCCTTAAATCTTGGCTTGGGTATCAGGACTCTGCAGAGGATGGCTTCAGTTGATCCTCTCACTGCTGTTGGCCCCACAGTGTTAAAGTGACAGGATAGGCTGGGTGTTCTCACCTGGAGACTGGAAGGAAATAGAACCACTTTGAAAGGCCCTCAGTACAGTAAATGGCAGACATCAATTTGTGTGACACGCATGAGTTATGGTACTTAGCACAATGCTGTCCCTTTGTATCTCCATAATTGGTGAGGTTTCATCTGTAATTTCTCTCCATAGAGAGAATTCCATATTTAAAAATGTCACATACTGACATGTAGGCAAAATTTTTCTATAGGAAACATATAAGTCAATATTTCACATATGAATACATGCATATAATTTTCCTCTCAGAAACATGAAATTCTCCATATTTCACCTGGAAAAATGACAGCAAAATCTTCCCAAATCAAAATTGGAATATTCTATATTTCATAGAAAAATCTGTGTGCATGTTTTCCCACTTGAAATTAGGAATTTTTTGTTTTACACATGTGAAAAACTAGGTGCTATCTTTTCTCCATCTGTTGTGGAATTTTGCTTGTTTCCCTTATGAACACCTGACTATTGATTTAAGCACAGAAAAGATGGAATTTTTAGCTTTTCACATGTGTAAGTCGGGGCAATGTTTTTCTTTATGAAATATGGGATACTTTATATTTCACGTATAAAAATCTCAACAGAGTTTACCCATCAAATATTGAATTTTCTATGTAATTCAGGAAAATATGGATCATGATTTTCCTACATGAAATATTCACTTCTCTATATTTGAAAAGTGAAAATCCTAGCATAATTTTGCTAAAAGAAATATGTATTTCTCTATTTTTGGCCTTTTAAACTCTAGGCACTCCAGGATAGATCACATCCTGGACCATAAATCTAGATTGATAAATTAAAAAAAAAAAAAAAGAAATAATTCCAAGTATCATGTCTGACTACAGTGCAGTAAGATTAGATATCAATTTCAGAAAGAAAAAAAAATCTAAAATCACATTTGTAGGCTCAACAACAAACTTCTGTATAACCAACAAACCACAGGAGAATTTAAAAACGAAATCAACATATGCATAGAAATGAATGAAAATGAAAACACAATAACTCAAAACGTATGGAACACTAAAAGCAGTGCTAAACAGAAGGAACATAGCAATACAGGCTTACCTCAAGAAACAAGAAATAAGTTAAATAAATCAATTAATTGTATACATAAAGCAACTAGAAAAGGAATAAGTTAAGAACTCTAGGGTAAGTAAAATGAAATAAGTTGTAAAACTCAAGACAAAAATAAATTCAAAAGAAGTAAATAGACCATAGCAAAAATTTTAACAAAGCTAAAAGCTTGCTCTTTGAGGAGATAAATTTTCTGAAAAATCATTAGCTAGAGTCATCAAGAAACAAAGTGAAATGAATCAAATCAACAAAATCAGAAAGGAAAATGGAGGAATCCCAACAGACAACATAGAAATACAAAGGATCCTAAGAGGCTATTATCAGCAACTATACGCAATAAAATGGACAACTTGTAAGAAATGGACAAATTCATAGAACGGTATAACTTTCCAAAACTGAAGCAGAAGGAAATAGAAAATCTTAACAGACATGTCACAGCAATGGAAAGCGAAACTGTAATCAGAAATCTTCCAGTAAACAAAAGCCCAGGACAAGACTGATATCAATTTCAGAAAGAAAAAAAAAATCTAAAATCACATTTGTAGGCTCAACAACAAACTTCTGTATAACCAACAAACCACAGGAGAATTTAAAAACGAAATCAACATATGCATAGAAATGAATGAAAATGAAAACACAATAACCCAAAACGTATGGAACACTGTAAAAGCAGTGCTAAACAGAAGGAACATAGCAATACAGGCTTACCTCAAGAAACAAGAAATAAGTTAAATAAATCAATTAATTGTATACATAAAGCAACTAGAAAAGGAATAAGTTAAGAACTCTAGGGTAAGTAAAATGAAATAAGTTGTAAAACTCAAGACAAAAATAAATTCAAAAGAAGTAAATAGACCATAGCAAAAATTTTAACAAAGCTAAAAGCTTGCTCTTTGAGGAGATAAATTTTCTGAAAAATTATTAGCTAGAGTCATCAAGAAACAAAGTGAAATGAATCAAATCAACAAAATCAGAAAGGAAAATGGAGGAATCCCAACAGACAACACAGAAATACAAAGGATCCTAAGAGGCTATTATCAGCAACTATATGCAATAAAATGGACAACTTGTAAGAAATGGACAAATTCATAGAACGGTATAACTTTCCAAAACTGAAGCAGAAGGAAATAGAAAATCTTAACAGACATGTCACAGCAATGGAAAACGAAACTGTAATCAGAAATCTTCCAGTAAACAAAAGCCCAAGACAAGACTGCTTCACAGCTGAATTCTACTAAAGATTTTGAGAAGAGCTAACACCTATTCTACTCAAACACTTCCAGAAAATTTCAGAGAAAGAGAAACTTCTAAACTCATTCTATGGTGCCAAACTCACCCTAACACCAAAACCAGACAAAGATGACAAAGAAAGAAAGAAAGAAAACTACATGCCAAAGTCAATGATGAACATAGATGCAGAAATCCTTAACAAAATCCTAGCAAAGAGAAACCAACGTCTTATTAAAAAGATCATACGTCATGACAAATTGGGCTTTGTATCAGGAATCCAATAATTCTTTAATGTTCATAAGTCAATCAATGTAATACACCATGTTAACAAATTGAAAGATAGAAACAATATGATTATCTTAATAGATGCAGAGAAGGCTTTTGACAAAATTCAACATTAATTTATGATAAAACCCCTCCAGGAAGAAGGAATAGAAGGAACTTACCTCAACATAATAAAATCTATATATGACAAACCAGCAGCAAAGATGACCCTCAATGGTCCCTCAAAAATTGAAAGCATTCCCCCTAAAGTCAAGAACAAGATAAGAGTGCCCATTCTCACCACTAATATTTAACGTAGTTTTGGAAATTTTAGCCACAGCAATCAGAGAAAAAAAGAAATAAAAGGAATTCAGATTGAAAAAGAAGAATTAAAACTCTCACTCTGCTGATATCATGATCCTCTCCACAGAAAACCATAAAGACTTCACCAGAAAATTACTAGAGCTAAGGCGTGAAGATAGTAAAGTTTCAGGATATAAAATTAATACCCAGAAGTTCCTTACATACCTATACACTAATGATTAGAAAACAGAAAGACAATAAGGAAACATTCCCATTCATCATTTTAACGAAAATAATAAAAATCCTTAGGAATAAATCTACCTAAGGAAACAAAAGACCTGCATATAGAAAACCATAAAACACTGATGAAAAAAATCAAAGAGGACATAAAAAGATGGAGAAGTATACCATGTTCTGCCAGAGTCCAGCTCCAGCAGCCAGGGATTCAATCAGAAGGGGTGAGCGATATCAGCGAGAAACTGAGGCAGCCTCTCATTTTTCTTGGACTACCTGTTTATTTCAAGCTTATGATCCTCTTTTATACTTTTACAAAAGCATTAGGCCAGAAGTTTGATATTTTTAGTTCCCATTGACCCAGATTTCTTTTTATCCAAAAATCATTGTTGCCCCTCCAAAAGAGTTCATTCCACAGTGGTTCTCTTATCTACTTTTTCTCATGTGTCCTTGTGAATACACTGTAACTCATGCTAATNCAAAAGCATTAGGCCAGAAGTTTGATATTTTTAGTTCCCATTGACCCAGATTTCTTTTTATCCAAAAATCATTGTTGCCCCTCCAAAAGAGTTCCTTCCTCAGTGGTTCTCTTATCTACTTTTTCTCATGTGTCCTTGTGAATACACTGTAACTCATGCTAATGTCTGGGCTGCATACCACATTCCTCAGTTTATTTCTTATCTTTCTAAGTCCTGTTTGCCCCTAGTAGCCTCACTATTTCTTAGAAAGGGCTTCTAGCTAATAATATCTTTAATGTCCCTAATTTCTATAAGTTATAGTAGAATATGCTAACATTACAGCAATCTTTACATCTTTAACTTCTAACTATTTTAATTATACCTAAGCACTAAATTCAGCAAAATCCTTTGCCATAAACACTTTTCTCACCAGTGGGCTTCAGATTGCAATCCCTCCCATGTCCTCAAGTTATGGCCTGCCTGCTCACCCTGGAACAGTCTTTTGTAAAAGTTCTTGAACAAACGTCAATGATTAACTTTATGAATTATTCTTTGAGCACAGCTGCAGAAGGCCTTCTCATGTTCCTCTGAAAAACAATAAGCACTTAAATATTCTCTTCAGTCAACTCAGCCGAGGAAAGGAAAGAACAAGACAGAATCACAAAGCCTAACTACTTCATTCTGGATCTGTGCCTATGGAGCAAAGGGAGGGGGTTTGAGGCTGTGTCTATATTTTTTCAGTAATGCCTAACACAGCTCCCGGCAATGTTCATGGTTCTAAGCATCAATATAGTGAAAATGAGTGTACAACCTAAAGCAATCTATAGATTCAATGCAATCCCTATCAAGCTACCAACAGTATTTTTCACAGTACTATAACAAATAATTTCACAATTTGTATGGAAATAGCAAAACCCTCTAATAACCAAAGCAATCTTGAGAAAGAAGAATAAACCTGGAGGAATTAACCTGCTTGACTTCAAGCTATACTACAAAGCTATAATCATCAAGACAGTATGGTACTGGCACAAAGACAGAAATATAGATCAATGGATCAAAATAGAATGCCCAGAGATAAAGCCACACATCTAGGGACAACCTCTCTTTGATGAGGGAGGCAAGTATATACAATCGAAAAAAATGACAGTTTAACATGTGGTGCTGAGAAAAACTGGTCAACCACATGTAAAAGTATGAGCCTAGCAATGAGGTAACATCTCATGCTGGTCAGAATGGATACTATCAAAATTCTACAAAAAATAAATTCTGGAGATGGTGTGGAGTAAAGGGAACCCTCTTACACTGCTGTTGGGACTGCAAACTAGGACAGGCACTATGGAGAACAGCGTAGAGATTAGTTTAAAAAACTAGAAACAGAGCAGCCATATGACCTAGCAATCCCACTACTTGGAATACACACCAAGGAAAACAGAATTGAAAGAAACATATGTACCCTAATGCTCATCACAGCACTGTTTATAATAGCCTGATCTGGAGATGGTGTGGAGAAAAGGGAACCCTCTTACACTGTTGTTGAGACTGCAAACTAGGACAGGCACTATGGAGAACAGTGTACAGATTAGTTTAAAAAACTAGAAACAGAGCAGTCATATGACTTGGCAATCCCACTACTTGGAATACACACCAAGGAAAACAGAATTGAAAGAAACACATGTACCCCAATGTTCATCACAGCACTGTTTATAATAGCCTGGACATGGGTGCAACAAAGATGTCCATTGGGAGACGTGGATAAGAAATCTTCAGTACGTATACACAATGGAATATTACTCAGCCAGTAAAAATAATTCATTTGAATCAGTTCTAATGAGGGTGGATTAAACTGGAGCCTTATTATACAGACTGAAGCAAGTAAGAATGAAAAACACCAGTACAGTATACTAATGCACATATATGGAATTTAGAAAGATAGTAACAATGACCCTTTATGTGAGACAGGAATGTAGACCCAAATGTACAGAACCGTCTTTTGGACTCTGTAAGAGAAGGCGATGGTGGTATGATTTGAGAGGACAATATTGAAACATGTATGTTATCATAATTGAAACAGGTCTCCAGTTCGGGTTCGATACATGAGCCAAGGTGCTCAGGGCTGATGCGTTGATATTATCCTGAGGGATGGGATGGGGAGGGAGGTGGAAGGAATGTTCAGCATCAGGAACACATGTAAACCCATGGCTGATTCATGTCAATATATGGAAAAGAAATTCTCCATATTTCACCTGGGAAAATGACAGCAAAATCTTCCCAAAACAAAATTGGAATATTCTATATTTCATAGAAAAATCTGTGTGCATGTTTTCCCACTTGAAATTAGGAATTTTTTGTTTTACACATGTGAAAAACTAGGTGCTATCTTTTCTCCATCTGTTGTGGAATTTTGCTTGTTTCCCTTATGAACACCTGGCTATTGATGTTAGCACAGAAAAGATGGAATTTTTAGTTTTTCACATATCTAACTCGGGGCAATATTTTTCTCTATGAAATATGGAATACATTATATTTCTTTTTTTAATTTTTTTTAATTTTATTTTTACTTTATTTTACTTTACATTTCACACATGAAAATCTCAACTCAGTTTACCCATCAAATATCACATTTTCTAGGTATAATTCAGGAAAATGTGGATCATGATTTTCCTACATGAAATATTCACTTCTCTGTATTTCAAAAGTGAAAATCCCAGCATAAATTTTGCTAAAGGAAATACGGATTTCTCTATTTTTGGCCTTTTAAACTCTAAATTAGGAATTTTTTGTTTTACACATGTGAAAAACTAGGTGCTATCTTTTCTCCATCTGTTGTGGAATTTTGCTTGTTTCTCTTATGAACACCTGACTATTGATTTTAGCACAGAAAAGATGGAATTTTTAGTTTTTCACATGTGTAAGTCGGGGCAATGTTTTTCTTTATGAAATATGGAATACTTTATATTTCACATATGAAAATCTCAACAGAGTTTACCCATCAAATATTGAATTTTCTATGTAATTCAGGAAAATGTGGATCATGATTTTCCTACATGAAATGTTCACTTCTCTATATTTGAAAAGTGAAAATCCCAGCATAATTTTGCTAAAAGAAATATGTATTTCTCTATTTTGGCCTTTTAAACTCTAGGCACTCCAGGATAGATCACATCCTGGACCATAAATCTAGATTGGTAAAAAAAAAAAAAAGAAATCATTCCAAGTATCATGTCTGACCACAGTGCAGTAAGATTAGATATCAATTTCAGAAAGAAAACAAAAATCTAAAATCACATTTGTAGGCTCAACAACAAACTTCTGTATAACCAACAAACCACAGGAGACTTTAAAAACGAAATCAACATATGCATAGAAATGAATGAAAATGAAAACACAATAACCCAAAACGTTTGGAACACTGTAAAAGCAGTGCTAAAAAGAAGCAACATAGCAATACAGGCTTACCTCAAGAAACAAGAAATAAGTTAAATAAATCAATTAATTGTATACATAAAGCAACTAGAAAAGGAATAAGTTAAGAACTCTAGGGTAAGTAAAATGAAATAAGTTGTAAAATTCAAGACAAAAATAAATTCAAAAGAAGTAAATAGACCATAGCAAAAATTTTAACAAAGCTAAAAGCTTGCTCTTTGAGGAGATAAATTTTCTGAAAAATCATTAGCTAGAGTCATCAAGAAACAAAGGGAAATGAACCAAATCAACAAAATCAGAAAGGAAAATGGAATCCCAACAGACAACACAGAAATACAAAGGATCCTAAGAGGCTATTATCAGCAACAATATGCTAATAAAATGAACAACTTATAAGAAATGGACAAATTCATAGAATGGTATAACTTTCCAAAACTGAAGCAGAAGGAAATAGAAAATCTTAACAGACATGTCACAGCAATGGAAAGCAAAACTGTAATCAGAAATCTTCCAGTAAACAAAAGCCCAGGACAAGACTGTTTCACAGCTGAATTCTACTAAAAATTTTGAGAAGAGCTAACACTTATTCTACTCAAACACTTCCAGAAAATTTCAGAAGAAAAGAAACTTCTAAACTCATTCTATGGTGCCAAACTCACCCTAACACCAAAACCAGACAAAGATGACAAAGAAAACTGCTTCACAGCTGAATTCTACTAAAAATTTTGAGAAGAGCTAACACTTATTCTACTCAAACACTTCCAGAAAATTTCAGAAGAAAAGAAACTTCTAAACTCATTCTATGGTGCCAAACTCACCCTAACACCAAAACCAGACAAAGATGACAAAGAAAGAAAGAATGAAAACTACATGCTAAAATCAATGATGAACATGGATATAGAAATCCTTAAAAAATCCTAGCAAAGAGAATCCAACATCTTATTAAAAAGATCATACGTCATGACAAAGTGGGCTTTGTCTCAGGAATCCAAGAATTCTTTAATGTTCATAAGTCAATCAATGTAATACACCATGTTAACAAATTGAAAGATAGAAACAATATGATTATGTCAATAGATGCAGAGAAGGCTTTTGACAAAATTCAACATTAATTTATGATAAAACCCCTCCAGGAAGAAGGAATAGAAGGAACTTACCTCAACATAATAAAATCTATATATGACAAACCAGCAGCAAAGATGACCCTCAATGGTCCCTCAAAAATTGAAAGCATTCCCCCTAAAGTCAAGAACAAGATAAGAGTGCCCATTCTCACCACTAATATTTAAAGTAGTTTTGGAAGTTTTAGACACAGCAATCAGAGAAGAAAAGAAATAAAAGGAATTCAGATTGAAAAAGAAAAATTAAAACTCTCACTCTGCTGATATCATGATTCTCTCCACAGAAAACCATAAAGACTTCACCAGAAAATTACTAGAGCTAAGGCATGAAGATGGTAAAGTTTCAGGATATAAAATTAATACCCAGAAGTTCCTTACATACCTATACACTAATGGTTAGAAAACAGCAAGACAATAAGGAAACATTCCCATTCACCATTTTAACGAAAAGAATAAAAATCCTTAGGAATAAATCTACCTAAGGAAACAAAAGATCTACATATAGAAAACCATAAAACACTGATGAAAAAAATCAAAGAGGACATAAAAAGATGGAGAAATATACCATGTTCTGCCAGAGTCCAGCTCCAGCAGCCAGGGATTCAATCAGAAGGGATGAGCGATGTCAGCGAGAAACTGAGGCAGCCTCTCATTTTTCTTGGACTGCTTGTTTATTTCAAGCTAATGATCCTCTTTTATACTTTTACAAAAAATTAGGCCAGAAGTTTGATATTTTTAGTTCCCATTGACCCAGATTTCTTTTTATCCAAATATCATTGTTGCCCCTCCAAAAGAGTTCCTTCCTCAGTGGTTCTCTTATCTACTTTTTCTCATGTGTCCTTGTGAATACACTGTAACTCATGCTAATGTCTGGGCTGCATACAACATTCCTCAGTTTATTTCTTATCTTTCTAAGTCCTGTTTGCCCCTAGTATCCTCATTATTTCTTAGAAAGGACTTCTAGCTAATAATATCTTTAAAGTCCCTAATTTCTATAAGCTATAGGAGAATATGCTAACATTACAGCAATCTTTACATCTTTAAATTCTAACTATTTTAGTTATACCTAAGCACTAAATTCAGCAAAATCCTTTGCCATAAACACTTTTCTCACCAGTGGGCTTCAGATTGCAATCCCTCCCATGTCCTCAAGCTGTGGCCTACCTGCTCACCTTGAAACAGTCTTTTGTAAAAGTTCTTGAACAAATGTCAATGATTAACTTTATGAATTATTCTTTGAGCACAGCTGCAGAAGGCCTTCTCATGTTCCTCTGAAAAACAATAAGCACCTAAATATTCTCTTCAGTCAACTCAGCCAAGGAAAGGAAAGAACAAGCCAGAATCACAAAGCCTAACTACTTCATTCTGGGTCCGTGCCTATGGAGCAAAGGGAGGGGGTTTGGGGCTGTGTCTATATTTTTTCAGTAATGCCTAATGCAGCTCCTGGCAATGTTCATGGTTGGAAGCATCAATATAGTGAAAATGAGTATACAACCTAAAGCAATCTATAGATTCAATGCAATCCCTATCAAGCTACCAACAGTATTTTTCACAGTACTATAACAAATAATTTCACAATTTGTATGGAAATAGAAAAACCCTCTAATAACTAAAGCAATCTTGAGAAAGAAGAATAAACCTGGAGGAATTAACAGAAAATGAGTATACAACCTAAAGCAATCTATAGATTCAATGCAATCCCTATCAAGCTACCAACAGTATTTTTCACAGTAGTATAACAAATAATTTCACAATTTGTATGGAAATAGAAAAACCCTCTAATAACTAAAGCAATCTTGAGAAAGAAGAATAAACCTGGAGGAATTAACCTGTTTGACTTCAAGCTATACTACAAAGCTGTAATCATCAAGACAGTATGACACTGGCACAAAGACAGAAATATAGATCAATGGAACAAAATAGAATGCCCAGAGATAAAGCCACACACCTAGGGACAACCTCTCTTTGATGAGGGAGGCAAGTATATACAATGGAAAAAAATGACAAACTGTTTAAAATGTGGTGCTCAGAAAACTGGTTAACCACATGCAAAAGAATGAACCTAGCAATGAGGTAACATCTCATGCTGGTCAGAATGGATACTATCAAAATTCTACAAAAAATAAATTCTGGAGATGGTGTGGAGAAAAGGGAACCCTCTTACACTGTTGTTGAGACTGCAAACTAGGACAGGCACTATGGAGAACAGTGTACAGATTAGTTTAAAAAACTAGAAACAGAGCAGTCATATGACTTGGCAATCCCACTACTTGGAATACACACCAAGAAGACACAGTGTGCTGAGAAGTAGAGACATCACTTTGTGGACAAAGGTCCATGTAGGAAAACTAGTTGTTCCCTGCCCCCGTCTGGGGATATATGTACGGATGTCCATCTTGTGTGACCCTACAGAGCATGGCTTAGTTTCACTGAGTTAGATATGGTGGGGGCCTATGTAATCAATTGGTTAGGTTTCTATGATTGTGGTTTCAGGGTTTCTGGCCTCTAATGCCCTCTCTCAGATATTACCATCTTATTGGGGTTTCTCTTATTTGGAAGTGGAATATCTCTTCACTGCTACTACAGCAAAGCACAGATGCTGCTCCTTAACTTGCCCATGGGATATCTCCTCTTGACTGCTGGCTACTCCAGTGCCACAGAGTCACAGCTTGCTGCTCTAGCAAATTTAAAAAACACAGTAATGGCCACAGGAATGGAAAATGTCAGTTTTCATTCCAATCCCAGAGAGGCAATGCCAAAGAATACTCAAAGTACTACACAATTGCCTTCATTAATGGAGAAGGAAATGGCAACCCACTCCAGCACTCTTGCCTGGAAAACCCCATGGGCAGAGGAGCTTGGTAGGCTGCAGTCCATGGGGTCGCCACGAGTCGGACATGACTTCACTTTCACTTTCCTAAATTGGAGAAGGAAATGGCAACNATTCATTAATGGAGAAGGAAATGGCAACCCACTCCTGTACTGTTGCCTGGAAAACCCCATGGGCAGAGGAGCCTGGTAGGCTGCAGTCCATGGGGTTGCCATGAGTCGGACATGACTGAGCAACTTCACTTTTACTTTCCTAAATTGGAGAAGGAACCGGCAACCCACTCAACTGTTCTTGCCTGGAGAATCCCAGGGATGGAGGACCCTGGTGGGCTGCCATCTATGGGGTCGCAAAGATTCGGACACGACTGAAGCAACTTAACAGCAGGAGCAGCATGCACTAGTAAAGTAATAATCAAAGTTCTCCAAGGCAGGCTTCAACAATATGTGAAACATGAACTTTCATATGTTCAAGCTGGTTTTGGAAAAGGCAGAGGAACTAGAGATCAAGTTGCAAACATCCCTGGATCTCTGAAAAAGCAAGAGAGTTCAAATCCCCCCAAAAACAAACAAACAAACAAAAAACAACTTCTATTTCTAATTTATTCATTATGCCAAAGACTTTGACTCTATGAATCACAATAAACTGTGGAAAATTCTACAAGAAATGGGAATATCAAACCAACTGACCTGTCTCTTGAGAAATCTAGATGCAGGTCAGGAATCAACAATTAGAACAAGGCATGGAAGAACACACTGGTTCCAAGTAGGAAATAGAGTAGGTCAAGGCTGTATATTGTCACTCTGCTTAACACTCATGGTGGATTCATGTCAATGTATGGCAAAACCAATACGGTATTGCAAAGTAAAATAAAGTAAAATAAAATTTAAAAAAAAATAAAAAAAAAATAAAAGGAAAAAAAAATAAAAAAAAAAATAAAAAAAACTTCTATGCA
This sequence comes from Cephalophus harveyi, assembly GCA_006410635.1. Classification (NCBI taxonomy): domain Eukaryota; kingdom Metazoa; phylum Chordata; class Mammalia; order Artiodactyla; family Bovidae; genus Cephalophus; species Cephalophus harveyi. The sequence goes on from SJYT01034395.1 coordinate 34,899, forward strand.
GAGTACATCATGAGAAACACTGGACTGGAAGAAACAAAAGCTGGAATCAAGTTTGCCAGGAGAAATATCAATAACCTCAGATATGCAGATGACACCACCCTTATGGCAGAAAATGAAGAGGAGCTAAAAAACCTCTTGATACAAATGAAAGAGGAGAGCAAAAATGTTGGCTTAAAACTCAACATTCAGAAAACAAAGATCATGACATCCGGTCCCATCATTTCATGGGAAATAGATGGGGAAACAGTGGAAACAGTGTCAGACTTTATTTTTTGGGGGGTCCAAAATCACTGCAGATGGTGACTGCAGCCATGAAATTAGAAGACGCTTACTCCTTGGAAGAAAAGCTATGACCAACCTAGATAGTATATTCAAAAGCAGAGACATTACTTTGCTGACTAAGGCCCAACTAGTCAAGGCTATGGTTTTTCCAGTGGTCATGTATGGATGTGAGAGTTGGGCTGTGAACAAGGCTGAGCACCGAAGAATTGATGCTTTTGAACTGTGGTGTTGGAGAAGACTCTTGAGAGTCCCCTGGACTGCAAGGAGATCCAACCAGTCCACTCTGAAGGAGATCAGCCCTGGGATTTCTTTGGAAGGAATAACGCTAAAGATGAAACTCCAGTACTTTGGCCACCTCATGCAAATAGTTGACTCATTGCAAAATACTCTGATGCTGGGAGGTATTGGGGGCAGGAGGGGAAAGGGAACACTGAGGATGAGATGGCTGGATGACATCACAGACTCGATGGACTTGAGTCTGAGTGAACTCCGAGAGATGGTGATGGAGAGGGAGGCCTGGTGTGCTGCTATTCATGGGGTGGCAAAGAGTCAGACATGACTGAGCGACTGAACTGAACTGAACTGATGAAGACCTACAAGACTTTTTAGAACTAACACCCAAAAAAGATATCCTTTTCCTTATAGGGGACTGGAATGCAAAAGTAGGAAGTCAAGAAACACCTGGAATAACAGACAAATTTGGCCTTGGAATGCAGAATGAAGCACAACAAAGTCTAATAGAGTTTTACCAAGAAAATGCACTGGTCATAGCAAACAACTTTTTCCAAATAGCACAAGAGAAGACTCTACACATGGACATCACCATATGGTCAACACTGAAATCAGATTGATTATACTCTGTGCAGTCAAAGATGGAGAAGCTCTATACAGTTAAAAAAAAACAAGACCAGGAGCTGACTGTGGCTCAGATCATGAACTCCTTATTACCAAATTCAGAGTTAAAGTAGGGAAAGCCACTAGACCATTCAGGTATGACCTAAATGAAATCCCTCCTGGTTATACAGTGGAAGTGAGAATAGATTTAAGGGCCTAGATCTGATAGATACAGTGCCTGATGATCTAAGGAATGAGGTTCGTGACATTGTACAGGTATTGTACAGGAGACAGAGATCAAGACCATCCCCATGGAAAAGAAATGCAAAAAAGCAAAATGGCTGTCTGGGGAGGCCTTCCAAATAGCTGTGAAAAGAAGAGAAGTGCAAAGCAAAGGAGAAAAGGAAAGATATAAGCATGTGAATGCAGAGATCCAGAGAATAGTAAGAAGAGATAAGAAAGCCTTCTTCAGTGATAAATGTAAAGAAATAGAGGAAAAGAACAGAGTGGGAAAGACTAGAGATCTCTTCAAGAAAATTAGAGACACCAAGGGAACATTTCATGCAAAGATGAACTCAGTAAAGGACAGAAATGATCTGGACCTAACAGAAGCAGAAGATATTAAGAAGAGGTGGCAAGAGTACACAGAACTGTACAAAAAAGATCTTCATGACCCAGATAACCATGATGGTGTGATCACTAATCTAGAGCCAGACATCCTAGAATGTGAAGTCAAACTCAGTAAAGGACAGAAATGATCTGGACCTAACAGAAGCAGAAGATATTAAGAAGAGGTGGCAAGAGTACACAGAACTGTACAAAAAAGATCTTCATGACCCAGATAACCATGATGGTGTGATCACTAATCTAGAGCCAGACATCCTAGAATGTGAAGTCAAGTGGGTCTTAGAAGGCATCACTATGAACAAAGCTAGTGGAGGTGATGGAATTCCAGTTGAGTTATTTCAAATCCATTCCAGTCCATTTTAGTTCACTGATTCCTAGACTGTTGGCGTTCACCCTTGCCATCTCTTGTTTGACCACTTCCAATTTGCCTTGATTCATGGACCTGATATTCCAGGTTCCTTTGCAATATTGCTCTTTACAGCATCAGATCTTGCTTCTATCACCAGTCACACCCACAACTGGGTACTATTTTTGCTTTGGCTCCATCCCTTCATTCTTTCTGGAGTTATTTCTCCACTGATCTCCAGTAGCATATTGGGCACCTAATGACCTGCAGAGTTCTTCTTTTGGTATCCTATCATTTTGCCTTTTCATACTGTTCATGGGGTTCTCAAGGCAAGAATGCTGAATTGGCTTTCCATTTCCTTCTCCAGTGGACCACGTTCTGTCAGACCTCTCCACCATGACCCACCCATCTTGAGTTGCCCCACAGGCATGGCTTGGTTTCATTGAGTTAGACAAGGCTGTGGTCCTAGTGTGATTAGATTGACTAGTTTTCTGTGAGTATGGTTTCATTGTGTCTGCCCTCTGATGCCCTCTTGCAACACCTATCATCTTACTTGGGTTTCTTTTACCTTGGGCATGGGGTATCTCTTCACAGCTGCTCCAGCAAAGCACAGCCACTGTACCTCACCTTGGATGAGGGGTATCTCCTTACCACCACTGTTCCCAACCTTCAATGTGGGATAGATCCTCTAGGCCCTCCTGCAACTGAGAAGCCACTGCTCCTCGGGTTGTTCCTCCTGGCGGCTGGCTGTGGCCTCAGGCATGGGTGGCTCCATCCAGATGCCACCCCTGGCCTCAGGCTTGGTGTGGCTCCTCAGGGTCACTGACCCTGGCCTTCAGTGCGAGGTGGTTTCTCCGGGCTGCCCCTGACCTCGGACGTGGGGTGTCTCCTCCCTGCAGCCCCTGACCTCGGATGCAGGAGAACACCTCCTGGCTGCTGTCCCTGACCTTGGACACCAGGTGTCTCCTCCAGGCCGCCACTGGCCTTGGACACAGGGTAGCTCCTCTCGGCCTTTCCTGCGCTGTTGCAGCCTGGCACTCTAGGCCACTGCCCTGACCTCAGACGTGGGGAAGCTCCTCTCGGCCACGCATAGTGTGCCGGCTGGCTCTCACAGCCTCCTGAATTTAACTCAGATGAACATCATACCTACTACTGTGGGCAGGAATCCCTAAGAAGAAATGGAGTAGCCATCATGGTCAACAAAAGAGTCTGGAATGCAGTACTTGGATGCAATCTCAAAAAAGACAGAGATCATTCGATCTCTGTTCATCTCCAAGGCAAACCATTCAATATCACAGTTATCCAAGTCTATGCCCCAACCAGTAATGCTGAAGAAGCTGAAGTTGAAAGGTTTTATGAAGACCTAAAAGACCTTTTGAAACTAACACCCAAAAAAGATGTCTTTTTCATTATAGGGGACTGGAATGCAAAAGTAGAAAGTCAAGAAACACCTGGAGTAACAGGCAAATTTGGCCTTGGAATGTGGAATGAAGTAGGGCAAAGACTAATATAGTTTTGCCAATAAAACGCACTGGTCATAGCAAACACCCTCTTTCAACAACACAAGAGAAGACTCTACACATGGACATCATCACATGGTCAACACCAAAATCAGATTGATTATATTCTTGGCAGCAAAAGATGGAGAAGCTCTATACAGTCAACAAAAACAAGACCAGGAGCTGACTGTGGCTCAGATCATGAACTCCATATTACCAAATTCAGACTCAAATTGAAGAAAGTAGGGAAAACCATTAGACTAGTCAGGTATGACTGAAATCAAATCCCATATGATTATTCAGTGGAAGTGAGAAATAGACTTATGGGTCTAGATCTGATAGATAGAGTGCCTGATGAACTATGGAATGAGGTTCATGACACTGTACAGGAGACAGGGATCAAGACCATCCCCATGGAAAAGAAATGCAAAAAAGTAAAATGGCTGTCTGGGAGGCCTTAAAAATAACTGAAAAAAGACAGATGAAAAGCAAAGGAGAAAAGGAAAGATAAACATCTGAATACAGAGTTCCAGAGAATAGCAAGAAGAGATAAGAAAGCCTACTTCAGCGATCAAGGCAAATGAAGAGAGGAAAATAACAGAATGGGAAAGACTAGAGATCTCTTTAAGAAAATTAAAGATACCAAGGGAACATTTCATGAAAAGATGTGCTCAATAAAGGACAGAAATGGTCTGGACCTAACAGAAGCAGAATATATTAGGAAGAGGTGGCAAGAATACATGGAAGAACTGTACGAAAAAGATATTCATGACCCAGATAGTCATGATGGTGTGATCACTCATCTAGAAAGACATGCTGGAATGTGAAGTCAAGTGAGCCTTAGAAAACATCACTACGAACAAAGCTAGTGGAGGTGATGGAATTCCAGTTGAGCTGTTTCAATTCCTGAAAGATGATGCTGTGAAAGTGCTGCACTCAATATGCCAGCAAATTTGGAAAACTCAGCAGTGGCCACAGAACTGGAAATGGTCAGTTTTAATTCCAATTCCAAAAAAAGACAATGCCAAAGAATGTTCAGGCTACCACACAATTGCACTCATCTCACATGCTAGTAAAGTAATGCTCATAATTATCTAAGCCAGGCTTCAGCAATATGTGAATCGTGAACTTCCTGATGTTCAAGTTGGTTTTAGAAAAGGCAGAGGAACCAGAGATAAATTAGCAACATCTGCTAGATCATGGAAAAAGCAAGAGAGTTCCAGAAAAACACCTATTTCTGCTTTATTGACTATGCCAAAGCCTTTAACTGTGTAGATCACAATAAACTGTGGAAAATTCTGAAAGAGATGGAAATACCAGACCACGTGATCTGCCTCTTGAGAAATCTGTATATGCTAGATCATGGAAAAAGCAAGAGAGTTCCAGAAAAACACCTATTTCTGCTTTATTGACTATGCCAAAGCCTTTAACTGTGTAGATCACAATAAACTGTGGAAAATTCTGAAAGAGATGGAAATACCAGACCACGTGATCTGCCTCTTGAGAAATCTGTATGGATGTCAGGAAGCAACAGTTAGAACTGGACATGGAACAACAGAATGGTTCCAAATAGGAAAAGGAGTTTCAAGGCTGTATACCGTTACCCTGCTTATTTGACTTATATGTACATCATGACAGTACATATGAGTAAATCATGAGAAATGCTGGACTGAAGGAAACACAAGCTGGAATCAAGATTGCCGGGGGAAATATCAATAACCTTAGATATGCAGATGACACCACCCTTATGGCAGAAAGTGAAGAGGAGCTAAAAAACCTCTTGATGAAAATGAAAGAGGAGAACGAAAAAGTTGGCTTAAAGCTCAACATTCAGAAAACGAAGATCATGGCATCCAGTCCCATCACTTCATGGGAAATAGATGGGGAAACAGTGGAAAGAGTGTCAGACTTTATTTTGGGGGGCTCCAAAATCACTGCAGATGGTGACTGCAGCCATGAAATTAGAAGACGCTTACTCCTTGGAAAAAAAGCTATGACCAACCTAGATAGTATATTCAAAAAAAGGCATTCCTTTCTACACTCTTGGTCATCACAGATCCATCATTCCATCTCCACAGAATAAAAAGCAGTTTCCTCTGTGATTGGCTTTCAAACCCCATTTTCATCTCCCAGGCCCTATGCACACTAGTTCACCTGCATTTCAGTTTGGGGGATGCAAGATCACACCACACATTCTCTGATTCTCACACTAGACAAACTAAATGTTATCAGTTTCTTCACCTTGCTTCCTTTCAGTCAAAAGTAATTTAAGTTTAGTTTGGTGACTTACCTGAATCCTCAGTCTATTCCTTGCTTCTCCATCTCCCACCTTAGTTTGGGGGATACAAGACCACACCACACATTCTCTGATTCTCACTCTAGACAAACTAAATGTTATCAGTTTCTTCACCTTGCTTCCTTTCAGTCAAAAGTAATTTAAGTTTAGTGTGGTGACTTACCTGAATCCTCAGTCTATTCCTTGCTTCTCCATCTCCCACCTCAGGTCACAGGCTTGGTTCTATTCCTCTCATCCTCCTTCTCCCATCTTCCCTCTGTTCTTCCCAGTTATGTCTACTTTTTATGTAGTTGTCTCTTTTGATCAAGGTCTTCGGCTAATATACATTTGATGCTCTGGAGGAATGTTCCCTTTATCAAAGGACTATTTGTGATTCCTCCATGGAGAGAGTTGCACTCAATGTGCTCTTTTATTTTCCACCAAATCAGAAGTACTGATTTTCTTTCTAGGCAAACTAGGTAATTCCTTTAAACATGCCGGTGAAACAACAATTACTTGACATGAATTAATCTGTTTGACGGAAGGTTACTTATGTACTCACACAATTGGTACATCACTGACTTGAACATGCAAATAAACACATTTATTTTTCCTGAAATTTCTGCTAATGAATTGTCATCAGCTTGAGGAAACATAGTTCTTTTCCAGATAAGAGATGGTGCAGGAATTGGGGTCAAAATCAGTTCCTGAAAATACCTGGCTATTTGTAAAACTGTCCTGACATTTTCTCAGAGCACAGATTCTTTATTTCTGTCCTGAAAACTTAACTGTTTTAAATGACTGTCAAAGGTCAGAGACTGGCATGGGCATAATTTAATTCTTGTAAAAGAATATAGCAAGTGTCCAAGAATGTAGCAATATGTAGATGGTAGCTTGAAAAAGAGAGACTAAGAAAAAAATAAAATAAATAAAAAGTAACAGGCAGGTATATTTAGTCATACTCATGTAATAGGTAAACCTTAATTGGAGTGAATTTAGATCATAGAAAAAACAAGGGGTTTTCATCAAGTCATCTACATCTACTTAATTGTCTGTTACTGGCTTAGACTATGTGTCAAAATGAGGTCATTCAGTCGTGTCTGACTCTTTGTGACCCATGGACTATAGCTTACCATTTCCTTCTCCTGGGGATCTTCCATTCCCGAGTACCAAATGGTTCTGCCCCATTGCAGACAGATGCTTTATCATCTGAGCCACCAGGGAAGCCCTTTGACTGTGAGGGTCATAACATATTGTAAAGAATTCTTAAAGAGATAAGAATACCAGACCACCGCACCTGTTTCCAAGGAAGCGTACAGCCAGGTCAAAATACAGCAGTTGGAATTGGACAAGAAATAATAAACTGGTAAAAAATAGGGAAGGAAATACATCAAGGCCATATGTTGTCATCCAGCTCATTTGACTTTTGTTCAGAGTACTTCATGGAAAGTAACTTGCTGAAAGAAACTGAATCTAGAAACAAAATTACTCTGAGAAGTATGAATAACATTAGTTTTTAGATGACAACACACAAATGGCTGAAAAACAATAGGAACTAAAAAGCCTTCTGATGAAGGTGAAAGGGGAGACTGAAAAAGCTGGATTAAAATTCAATACAAAAACAAACAAACACACACAAAAATACCATGGAATATGTTCTCATCAATTTGAGATATTTCAGTGGAATACAGTTGAATTAGTGGCAGGTTTCACTTTCTTAACCTCCGGTATGACTGTGTGATGTAACCAGCCATGAAATTAAAGGCACTTGCCCCTTGGATGGAAATCTATGACCAAACTAGAAACCATATTACAAAACTGAGAGATTATTGAACAAGACCTGAATAGTCAAAGTTGAATTTTAGGAGTAATGTATGGAGGAGTGAGCAGGAACACAAGATTGACTGCCAAAATATGATGCTGTACACAGTAGGGTTGGAGAAGACATGTGAGAGATCTATGGTGAGCATGGAGTTCAAACAAGTAAAACATGAAGGAAATCATTTCTGAGTATTTTCAGAAGGACTGATGCTGCATGTGAAGAGCCAATATATTGCTCTCCTGAGGCCAAGAGCAAAATCGCTGGGAGGAAACTGATACTGGATAAAATCAGATGCAGGAGAAGAAGGGAACAACACTGGGCAAGATGGCTGCAAAGCATCACTGAATCAAGGGTCTTGGGTTTGAATAAAAATCTGGGGTATTTGAAGGGCATGTGAGCCCAGGGTTCTTGCAATACATGAATTCACAAGTATATGACAACTCTGAGTGACTGAACAACGTCAAAAAATTAGAACTGGCATGCTTGGAAGATGGTTTGGATTGCATGTAATGTCTGTCATTGGAAAAGGAATGATAAGTGAGATTCAGGACAATTAAAAGAACACAGGTCTTGTCAGTTTCCTTGTTTTCCTCCCTCGTATTGTACTTCCCACAATGTATTTTTAAAGCTTCCTAGAGAAAGAGAACACCTGCAGTGTCATATAGTATCCTGAGATGAGGAAGTATCCATATCCTTATCCAACAAATGACAGAGAGAATGAAGTCCACAATCAGAGAAAACTAACCAAACTGATCAAATGGATCACAGCCTTCTCTACCTCAATAAAACTATGAGACATGCCATGTTGGGACACCCAGGATGGATTGGACATGATGGAGAATTCTGGCAAAATGTGGTCCACTGGAGAAGGGAAATGGAAAACCCCTTCAGTATTCTTGCTTTGAAAACCCCATGAACAATATGAAAAACCAAAAAGATAGGACACTGAAAGGTGAATTCTCCAGGTTGGTGATGCTTATATACTTCTGGAAATCATTAAAAAGGAAGAGATGGAGCCAAAGAAAAACAACACCTAATTGTGGGTATGACTATGTATAAAAGTAAAGTTTGATGCTAAAGAACGTTATTTCATAGGAACCCAGAATGTTAGGTTGATGAATGAAGGTAAATTGAGAGCTGTCAAACAGAATATGACAAGTGTGAACATGAGACTTTCAGGAATCAGTGAATTAAAATTCACTGGAAAGGACAAATATAATAGAGACGACCATTCAAAAGCCCAAGTGTTTATATAAATGCACAATGAAATAGACAGGCATTGAGATAAAGCCTCATGTTCCTCTTAACTATTTCAGAATATAGTATGTTAACTATCAAGGTGAACATGAAAATTTAATGCTGAAATAAGAGATATGTAGGAATTTGTTGGCATCACCAACATAAATTTTAATCTTCATTATCTTTCATGATCAGGGTCCTATTTGGTAGATCAATTGTAATTAATATGACTTTCGTATAATGAAGATGGTTGATGAGTTGACCTTGAAGGAGAGGTAGAAGATGCATCAGTGATTGTTGACACTGGGAACCATGCCTGTCAGTTGCAGTTCAGGAAATATTGATACTTTAAAACATACAAAGATAATAGCCTCAAATAATACACCTCCACTTATAGTTTTAAATACTTACCTATTCAAATTTATTTTGCTCTTTATGTAACAATATATTGTGTATCTACAACAAATACCTCTTTAAGTGGCTTCAGGATTTCTCTCTGGTTCCAAGTTGCTAGGAGAACTTAAAACTTAAATTGGTTACACTTAAAATGTCTTAGTATCCAGCTGTCCTCAATTTCAAAGAAATAGTAAAATATTTCAGCAGCATATTATCTCAATTTTAAAATAAAACATACAAAGATAATAGCCTCAAATAATACACCTCCACTTATAGTTTTAAATACTTACCTATTCAAATTTATTTTGCTCTTTATGTAACAATATATTGTGTATCTACAACAAATACCTCTTTAAGTGGCTTCAGGATTTCTCTCTGGTTCCAAGTTGCTAGGAGAACTTAAAACTTAAATTTGTTACACTTAAAATGTCTTAGTATCCAGCTGTCCTCAATTTCAAAGAAATAGTAAAATATTTCAGCAGCATATTATCTCAATTTTAAATTCAGTTTTAGCTACTTATGTTAACACAGTTAAATGGTCACTATATTTAAAAAAAAAAATGTATTTCCCATAATAATGGAACTTAAGGAATGCCTTGTTCCAAACAGAGACTTCGTTTTCTCCTGCCAGACGATCAGCTAGTGAAGCAGATCTTTGAAAAAGCCATCACATTTTACAGGTTCTTGGGGTGTTGGAACCCTGGTGGTATCAGTTTTGTTGAGGAGCCAGCAATCACGGGGCAGAAAAGTTATGTCCCTAATGAGATCATCTTCTAGCTTGTGATGGCAGAAGCAGGAGTGATAGTTCTGGCTAGACTTTTTCTGTTGCCTGATAGTAGGTCTTAGCACGTGGCAAGAGGGGAAAATTCAATACTGTCACCACTTCGCTGTGTGCCCTAAAGTCCTACTTCTTTGTTAGTTTGGGATTTTTCAAAAGGCATTCCTTTCTACACTCTTGGTCATCACAGATCCATCATTCCATCTCCACAGAATAAAAAGCAGTTTCCTCTGTGGTTGGCTTTCAAACCCCATTTTCATCTCCCAGGCCCTATGCACACTAGTTCACCTGCATTTCAGTTTGGGGGATGCAAGACCACACCACACATTCTCTGATTCTCACTCTAGACAAACTAAATGTCATCAGTTTCTTCACCTTGCTTCCTTTCAGTCAAAAGTAATTTAAGTTTAGTGAGGTGACTTACCTGAATCCTCAGTCTATTCCTTGCTTCTCCATCTCCCACCTCAGGTCACAGGCTTGGGTCTATTCCTCTCGTCCTCCTTCTCCCATCTTCCCTCTGTTCTTCCCAATTATGTCTACTTTTCATGTAGTTGTCTCTTTTGAGCAAGGTCTTCAGCTAATATACATTTGATGCTCTGGAGGAATGTTCCCTTTATCAAAGGATTATTTGTGATTCCTCCATGGAGAGAGTTGCACTCAATGTGCTCTTTTATTTTCCGCCAAATCAGAAGTACTGATTTTCTTTCTAGGCAAACTAGGTAATTCCTTTAAAGATGCTGGTGAAACAACAAACATTACTTGACATGAATCAATCTGTTTGACGGAAGGTTACTTATGTACTCACACAATTGGTACATCACTGACCTGAACATGCAAATAAACACATTTATTTTTCCTGAAATTTCTGCTAATGGATTGTCATCAGCTTGGGGAAACATAGTTCTTTTCCAGATAAGAGATGGTGCAGGAATTGGGGTCAAAATCAGTTCCTGAAAATATCTGGCTATTTATAAAACTGTCCTGACATTTTCTCAGAGCACAGATTCTTTATTTCTGTCCTGAAAACTTAACTGTTTTAAGTGACTGTCAAAGGTCAGAGACTGGCATGGGCATAATTTAATTCTTGTAAAAGAATATGGCAAGTGTCCAGGAATGTAGAAGTATGTAGATGGTAGCTTGAAAAAGGGAGACTAAGAAAAACATAAAATAAATAAAAATAAATAAATAAATAAAAATAACAGGCAGGTATATTTAGTCATACTCATGTAATAGGTAAACCTTAATTGGAGTGAATTTAAATCATAGAAAAAACAAGGGGTTTTCATCAAGTCACCTACATCTACTTAATTGTCTGTTACTGGCTTAGACTATGTGTCAAAATGAGGTCATTCAGGCATGTCTGACTCTTTGTGACCCATGGACTATAGCCTACCATTTCCTTCTCCTGGGGATCTTCCATACCCGAGTACCAAATGGTTCTGCCCCATTGCAGGCAGATGCTTTATCATCTGAGCCACCAGGGAAGCCCTTTGACTGTGAGGGTCATAACATATTGTAAAGAATTTTCAAAGAGATAAGAATACCAGACCACCGCACCTGTTTCCAAGGAAGCATACAGCCAGGTCAAAATACAGCAGTTGGAATTGGACAAGAAATCATAAACTGGTAAAAAAATAGGGAAGGAAATACATCAAAGCCATATGTTGTCATCCAGCTCATTTGACTTTTGTTCAGAGTACTTCATGGAAAGTAACTTGCTGAAAGAAACTGAAGCTAGAAACAAAATTACTCTGAGAAGTATGAATAACATTAGTTATAAGATGACAACACACAAATGGCTGAAAAACAATAGGAACTAAAGAGCCTTCTGATGAAGGTGAAAAAGCTGGATTAAAATTCAATACAAAAACAAACAAACACACACAAAAATACCATGGAATATGTTCCCATCAATTTGAGATATTTCAGTGGAATACAGTTGAATTAGTGGCAGGTTTCACTTTCTTAACCTCCGGTATGACTGTGTGATGTAACCAGCCATGAAATTAAAGGCACTTGCCCCTTGGATGGAAATCTATGACCAAACTAGAAACCATATTACAAAACTGAGAGATTATTGAACAAGACCTGAATAGTCAAAGTTGAATTTTAGGAGTAATGTATGGAGGAGTGAGCAGGAACACAAGATCTGACTGCCAAAATATGATGCTCTACACAGTAGGGTTGGAGAAGACATGTGAGAGATCTATGGTGAGCATGGAGTTCAAACAAGTAAAACATGAAGGAAATCATTTCTGAGTACTTTCAGAAGGACTGATGCTGCATGTGAAGAGCCAATATATTGCTCTCCTGAGGCCAAGAGCAAAATCGCTGGGAGGAAACTGATACTGGGTAAAATCAGATGCAGGAGAAGAAGGGAACAACACTGGGCAAGATGGCTGCAAAGCATCACTGGCTCAAAGGTCTTGGGTTTGAATAAAAATCTGGGATATTTGAAAGGCAGGTGAGCCCAGGGTTCTTGCAATACATGAATTCACAAGAATATGACAAGTCTGAGTGACTGAACAGCATCAAAAAAATTAGAACTAGCATGCTTGGGAGATGGTTTGGATTGCATGTAATGTCTGTCATTGGAAAAGGAATGATAAGTGAGATTCAGGACAATTAAAAGAACCCAGCTCTTGTCAGTTTCCTTGTTTTCCTTCCTCATATTGTACTTCCCACAATGTATTTTTAAAGCTTCCTAGAGAAAGAGAACACCTGCAGTGTCATATAGTATCCTGAGATGGAAGCCTTATCCCACCTGTCACTTGGATCTACAACCTTAGCCTTAGGCAGAAACAGGAATTGTTTGTAAACATCTGTTAGAGCTGCCCATCTTCTGATGTGTTAACAGGCATAGTATGTGATTTTAAGGATGAGGTGAGAGTTAAACAAACTTATAGCTTCTCAATCTACCTCTCTATTTCAGGGAGAAGAATCTTTGAGTTTTTTCTTCTAGTTGCCCTTAGTAATGCTTACAAGGGGTCCTATTACTGAGCATGGAAGCATGTAGGAGACTGTATCCATTTTGACGTTTCTGCTTGCCCTCTGTGTGAATAGACCATTCTTCTTCTCTTAATGTCAAGTCTTGACTTCAGATAAAGGTTGAGGATTGTGGAAATGTGTGAATGCTTGTGAAATTCCCATAAAACTGAGGACATGGAGTACACAGTTTTCCTCTTTGAATCAGATCTCAAGACTTTTGGCTTTTTAAATTTACACTATCAGTGCATCTCAAATATTCATAAAATAATTATATGATGATTGCCACACAGAGCTGAAGCCAGAAGTCCTGTATTGTCAACATCTTAACAGTGTGGTGGGACTTGGAAATTTAAGATATTATGTAAGAAGTATGTGGGCCATGTTATAAGTTCCTTGTATTTTGACTGTATGTCTGATACTCTTGGGAAGGGGGAAAACAAGATCTAACATGTGGGAACAGAATTACAGTTTCCATCCTTAGATTTTTTGATTCCTAAGAGTGTTTTTTGTTATCGGTTAGTGTGCAGCCTCCCATAGGAAGACAGTATCCTATTATAGGAAGGTTTCAACTTGGTTGAAACTCCAGGTGTCTAGTTAGCCTTCTCTAGTACTGCCATATTAGTGGGTGGGTGTTTTGTTATTGCCAGACATAATTGACACCTAAGGGTACATCATGAGAAATGCTGGACTGGAAGAAACACAAGCTGGAATCAAGATTGCTGGGAGAAATATCAATAATCTCAGATATGCAGGCGACACCACCCTTATGGCAGAAAGTGAAGAGGAACTCAAAAGCCTCTTGATGAAAGTGAAAGAGGAGAGTGAAAAAGTTAGCTTAAAGCTCAACATTCAGAAAACGAAGGTCATGGCATCCGGTCCCATCACTTCATGGGAAATAGATTGGTAAACAGTGGAAACAGTGTCAGACTTTATTTCTTTGGGTTCCAAAGCCACTGCAGATGGTGACTGCAGCCATGAAATTAAGACACTTACTCCTTGGAAGAAAAGCTATGACCGACCTAGATAGTATATTTAAAAGCAGAAACATTACTTTGTTGACTAAGGTCCGTCTAGTCAAGGCTATGGTTTTTCCTGTGGTCATGTATGGATGTGAGAGTTGGACTATGAAGAAGGCTGAGTGCCAAATAGATGCTTTTGAACTGTGGTGTTGGAGAAGACTCTTGAGAGTCCCTTGGACTGCAAGGAGATCCAACCAGTCCATTCTGAAGGAGATCAACCCTGGGATTTCTTTGGAAGGAATGATGCTAAAGTTGAAACTCCAGTATTTTGGCCATCTCATGTGAAGACTTGACTCATTGAAAAAAAAACAAACAAACAAACAAAAAAAAGGCAACAAAACTCTGATGCTGGGAGGGACTGGGAGCAGTAGGAGAAGGGGATGACCGAGGATGAGATGCTGGATGGCATCACTGACTTGATGAACCTGAATCTGAGTAAACTCCAGGAGTGGGTCATGGACAGGGAGGCCTGGCTTGTTGTGATTCATGGGGTCGCAAAGAATCAGACACGACTGAGCAACTGAACTGAACTGAACTGAAGATCCCACTTGCTTTTTGCTGGGTTGATTGGGAGTGTACCATAGTTTGTAACAATGTTATGGTGGAGTAGCTTGGTTATTATTTAAGTACTTTCAACCTCTTAAACTCAACCAGTTGTCTTTCACTTAAAAAAATGGAAGCAGACATTTGTGTCTCTTTATATTTTTGAATTAGCTAATTCTTCAGCCGAAATCCCTATCATAAAATTCCAAAGAAGTACCTAGACATAAACTCACAAACACATTCTTAATCTGATGTGCGCACACACACAAGCACAGTCTCAGGCTTATATGCTCAAAACACAATTGTGAAAGGAAACTAAAACCCAAATACTCACAGCAGGACACCTATGAACTTCACAGAGTACTCTGTTATTTGTTTTTAGGCTTGAGGTAGGAAGTTATTTTTTAGTTGAATGATTTCACCCTAGTGCATTTTAAGTCAGAATGTTTTAAAATATATAACTTTGTTCTACCTCCCATGGGATCTTAGAATATTTTTCATGTAAGACTATTCTGTGATTTTCTAAAACAAATGCAGGGTAACAATATGGAAGTCACATTGACCTCGTTAGGCCCTGCAGTTCACTTTTGTTTGTTATATTTTAAGCATCCCATTTCATCCTCTAACGTTCTAATATAAATATTTCTATTTTTTTGCCCCAATTTGTGGTGTTTACCATGCTTAAATTTTTGTTTTTACTTTTACAATATTCAGTTCAGTTCAGTTAAGTTCAGTCAGTCAGTCATGTCCAAGTCTTTCTGACCCCATAAAAAGCAGCAAGCCAGGCCTCCCTTTCTATCACAAACTACCGCAGTTTACTCAAACTCAGGTCCATTAAGTCAGTGATGCCATCCGGTCATCTCATCCTCTGTCGTCTCCTTTTTCTCCTGCCCCCAATGAATCTCAACAGTCTTTTCCAATGAGTCAACTCTTCGCATGAGGTGGCCAAAGTACTGTAGTTTCAGCTTCAGCATCATTCCCACCAAAGTATACTCAGGGCTGATCTCTTTAGAATGGACTGGTTGGATCTCCTTGCAATCCAAGGCACTCTCAAGAGTCTTCTCCAACACCACAGTTCAAAAGCATCAATTCTTCTCTGCTCATCTTTCATTACAGTCCAACTCTCACATTCATACACGACCACTGGAAACACCATAGCCTTTACTCGACAGACTTTTTTTGCAAAGTAATGTCTCTGGTTTTCAGTAGACTATGTAGGTTGGTCCTAACTTTCCTTCCAAGGAGTCAGCGTCTTTAAAATTCATGGCTGCAGTCAGCATCTGCAGTGATTTTGGAGCCCCCTTCCCCCACCAAAAAAAAAAAAAAGTCTCACACTCTTTTCACTGAACCACTTTCCATTATTTTACAATGAATGTTTGAAACCGTTTCCATTATTTTACAATTTTAGGCACGAATTATATAGCAAATACATAAAGGAAAGAAAATTTGAATTCATGAACAATGTTTCCCTAATCTATCGAGCTATCTTCTTTATACTTTTGAGAATTAAAGTCACCAATATGTCAAAGCCATCTGGGAATTGATCACCAAGCTAGAGGATCATGTAACCAGGCTTCCTTAGGTTAGACAATTGAAGTACAGGTTAATAATATGTTTTCATGCGGGAACAAATACAGTCGCTTTCAACATGATATATTGAATGTCCTTATTCATTCCTTTTTCAAGTTATCACAGAGGACTAAGTAAATTAATCTTGTTCTTTTTGAGAAGGACCTGCCACTCAAAGCAGAATATGAGAAGATAAAAGGGACTGAGAAAGATTAATCAGTACATGGCAATGGAATGGAAGATGGAATTGCCTTTAAGGTGATATTGCTCAAAGCATGCAAATTTGACTATATAGTAAGACACCTGAAATCTAAAACAAGGCCATTGAAATTTGGGCTTGAAATGATAACTAAGGACCCAAATTTCAATAGCTCTTACAATGGTTCCAGAATGCTCACCTCTCTAAAGCATAGTATTCTCACTTACATTTAATGAAACGTTTCATTAAAAGAAAAAGTTTGTGCTTTTTCGACCACTCCCTTATCTACACAGATATTTGACAGATTTCACTGTCCATTAGCTTCAAGAATGACAATGTTGAACTTAACTTGGTGTTGTCCGATTGGGGTTGCCATACCAAAGCAGGGACATGACTTGATATTGGCACTGCCATCTGAAGGAATGACCACAAATTTCAGGTTGCCAATATTTCTAGGTAGTCTTCATGACAGTGTGGATAGTCCAAGAAGAAAGGGACTCTCAAGAGTCTTCTCCAACACCACAGTTCAAAAGCATCAATTCTTCTCTGCTCATCTTTCTTTACAGTCCAACTCTCACATTCATACACGCCCACTGGAAACACCATAGTCTTTACTCTACAGACTTTTTTTGCAAAGTAATGTCTCTGGTTTTCAATAGACTATGTAGGTTGGTCCTAACTTTCCTTCCAAGGAGTCAGAGTCTTTAAAATTCATGGCTGCAGTCACCATCTGCAGTGATTTTGGAGCCCCCCTCCCCCACCAAAAAAAAAAATAATAAGTCTCACACTGTTTTCACTGAACCACTTTCCATTATTTTACAGTGAATGTTTGAAACTGTTTCCATTGTTTTACAATTTTAGGCATGAATTGCTATATAGCAAATACATAAAGGAAAGAAAATTTGAATTCATGAAAAATGTTTCCCTAATATATCAAGCTATCTTCTTTATACTTTTGAGAATTAAAGTCACCAATATGTCAAAGCTATCTGGGAATTGATCACCAAGTTAAAGGATCATGTAACCAGGCTTCCTTTGGTTAGACAATTGAAGTACAGGTTAATAATATGCTTTAATGTGGGAACAAATACAGTCGCTTTTCAACATGATATATTGAATGTCCTTATCCATTCCTTTTTCAAGTTATCACAGAGGACTAAGTGAATTAATCTTGTTCTTTTTGAGAAGGACCTGCCACTCAAAGCAGAATATGAAAAGATAAAAGGGACTGAGAAAGATTAATCAGTACATGGCAATGGAATGGAAGATGGAATTGCCTTTAAGGTGATATTGTTCAAAGAAGGATCATGTAACCAGGCTTCCTTTGGTTAGACAATTGAAGTACAGGTTAACATTATGCTTTCATGTGGGAACAAATACAGTCGCTTTTCAACATGATATATTGAATGTCCTTATCCATTCCTTTTTCAAGTTATCACAGAGGACTAAGTGAATTAATCTTGTTCTTTTTGAGAAGGACCTGCCACTCAAAGCAGAATATGAAAAGATAAAAGGGACTGAGAAAGATTAATCAGTACATGGCAATGGAATGGAAGATGGAATTGCCTTTAAGGTGATATTGCTCAAAGCATGCAAATTTGACTATATAGTAAGACACCTGAAATCTAAAACAAGGCCATTGAAATTTGGGCTTGAAATGATAACTAAGGACCACAATTTCAATAGCTCTTACAATGGCTCCAGAATGCTCACCTCTCTAAAGCATAGTATTCTCACTTACACTTAATGAAACGTTTCATTAAAAGAAAAAGTTTGTGCTTTTTCGACCACTCCCTTATCTACACAGATATTCGACAGATTTCACTGTCCATTAGCTTCAAGAATGAGAGCGTTGAACTTAACTTGGTTTTGTCCGATTGGGGTTGCCATACCAAAGCAGGGACATGACTTGATATTGCCATTGCCATCTGAAGGAATGACCACCAATTTGAGGTTGCCAATATTTCTAGGTAGTCTTCATGACAATGTGGATACTCCAAGAAGCAGGGATTCTGCTCAGAGTATTTCCAAGTGAAATATATTTAGGATCAACCATTAATTTTGTTCCTTTCTTACTCCATGAGGACCATGAGTTGCCTGTCTCCTGCAGGATAAGGAAAGGACTGTCATGGGCTGACATATCAGTATACCTGACTGGAAATTTAGAAGGCTCCACCATCAGTCCAGAATAACTGTTCTGTAATGGAGATACAATGTGGATTTGAGAAGTAAATGTAGATGTAGTAGCAGTCTTCACCATGGCTATTAACTTGAGTGTGCCTGCTATGTGAATGCCAATTGAAAATGCTCAATGTTTTTATTTTTTTTTTTAATTTCATTTTTACTTAATTTTACTTTGCAATACCATATTGGTTTTGCCATACATTGACATGAATCCACCATGGGTGTATACAAGCTCCCAATCCTGAATCCCCCTCCCACCTCTCTCTGGATCATCCCCGTGTACCAGGCCCAAGCATCCTGTATCCTCTATTGAACATAGGCTGGTGCTTTGTTGTTACATGATAGTATACACGTTTCAATGCCATTCTCCCAAATCATCCCACCCTCTCCCTCTCCCACAGAATCCAAAAGTCCGTTCTATACATCTGTGTCTCTGTTGCTATTTCACATACAGGGTCATCATTGCCATCTTTCTAAATTCCATATATATATGTCAATATACTGTATTGGTGTTTTTCTTTCTGGCTTACTTCACTCTGTATAATAGGTTCCAGTTTCATCCATCTCATTAGAACTGATTCAAATGAATTCTTTTTAATGGCTGAGTAATACTCCATTGTGTATATGTACCACAGCTTTCTTATCCATTCATCTGCTGATGGACATCTAGGTTGTTTCCATGTCCTGGCTATTATAAACAGTGCTGCAATGAACATTGGGGTACATGTGTCTCTTTCAATTCTGGTTTCCTCGGTGTGTATGCCCAGCAGTGGGATTGCTGGGTCATAAGGCAGTTCTATTTGCAGTTTTTTAAGGAATCTCCACACTGTTCTCCATAGTGGCTGTACTAGTTTGCATTCCCACCAGCAGTGTAAGAGGGTTCCCTTTTCTCCACACCCTCTCCAGCATTTATTGCTTGTAGACTTTTGGATCGCAGCCATTCTGACTGGTGTGAAATGGTACCTCATTGTGGTCTTGATTTGCATTTCTCTGATAATGAGTGATGTTGAGCATCTTTTCATGTGTTTGTTAGCCATCCGTATGTCTTCTTTGGAGAAATGTCTGTTTAGTTCTTTGGCCCATTTTTTGATTGGGTCGTTTATTTTTCTGGAATTGAGCTGCATGAGTTGCTTGTATATTTTTGAGATTAGTTGTTTGTCAGTTGCTTCATTTGCTATTGTTTTCTCCCATTCAGAAGGCTGTCTTTTTACCTTGCTTATAGTTTCCTTTGTTGTGCAGAAGCTTTTAATTTTAATTAGATCCCATTTGTTTATTTTTGCTTTTATTTCCAGTATTCTGGGAGGTGGATCATAGAGGATCCTGCTGTGATTTATGTCGGAAAGTGTTTTGCCTATGTTCTCCTCTAGGAGTTTTATAGTTTCTGGTCTTACGTTTAGATCTTTAATCCATTTTGAGTTTATTTTTGTGTGTGGTGTTAGAAAGTGATCTAGTTTCATTCTTCTACAAGTGGTTGACCAGTTTTCCCAGCACCACTTGTTAAAGAGATTGTCTTTACTCCATTGTATATTCTTGCCTCCTTTGTCGAAGATAAGGTGTCCATAGGTGTGTGGATTTATCTCTGGGCTTTCTATTTTGTTCCATTGATCTATATTTCTGTCTTTGTGCCAGTACCATACTGTCTTGATGACTGTGGCTTTGTAGTAGAGCCTGAAGTCAGGCAGGTTGATTCCTCCAGTTCCATTCTTCTTTCTCAAGATTGCTTTGGCTATTCGAGGTTTTTTGTATTTCCATACAAATCTTGAAATTATTTGTTCTAGTTCTGTGAAAAATACCGCTGGTAGCTTGATAGGGATTGCATTGAATCTATAGATTGCTTTGGGTAGTATACTCATTTTCACTATATTGATTCTTCCGATCCATGAACACGGTATATTTCTCCATCTATTAGTGTCCTCTTTGATTTCTTTCATCAGTGTTTTATAGTTTTCCATATATAGGTCTTTAGTTTCTTTAGGTAGATATATTCCTAAGTATTTTATTCTTTTCGTTGCAATGGTGAATGGAATTGTTTCCTTAATTTCTTTTTCTACTTTCTCATTATTAGTGTATAGGAATGCAAGGGATTTCTGTGTGTTGATTTTATATCCTGCAACTTTACTATATTCATTGATTAGCTCTAGTAATTTTCTGGTGGAGTCTTTAGGATTTTCTATGTAGAGGATCATGTCATCTGCAAACAGTGAGAGTTTTACTTCTTCTTTTCCAATTTGGATTCCTTTTATTTCTTTTTCTGCCCTGATTGCTGTGGCCAAAACTTCCAGAACTATGTTGAATAGTAGCGGTGAAAGTGGGCACCCTTGTCTTGTTCCTGACTTTAGGGGAAATGCTTTCAGTTTTTCACCATTGAGGATAATGTTTGCTGTGGGTTTGTCATATATAGCTTTTATTATGTTGAGGTATGTTCCTTCTATTCCTACTTTCTGGAGAGTTTTTATCATAAATGGATGTTGAATTTTGTCAAAGGCCTTCTCTGCATCTATTGAGATAATCATATGGCTTTTATTTTTCAATTTGTTAATGTGGTGAATTACATTGATTGATTTGCGGATATTGAAGAATCCTTGCATCCCTGGGATAAAGCCCACTTGGTCATGGTGTATGATCTTTTTAATGTGTTGTTGGATTCTGATTGCTAGAATTTTGTTAAGGATTTTTGCATCTATGTTCATCAGTGATATTGGCCTGTAGTTTTCTTTTTTGGTGACATCTTTGTCAGGTTTTGGTATTAGGGTGATGGTGGCCTCATAGAATGAGTTTGGAAGTTTCCCTTCCTCTGAAATTTTCTGGAAGAGTCTCAGTAGGATAGGTGTTAGCTCTTCTCGAAATTTTTGGTAGAATTCAGCTGTGAAGCCGTCTGGACCTGGGCTTTTGTTTGCTGGGAGATTTCTGATTACAGTTTCAATTTCCGTGCTTGTGATGGGTCTGTTAAGATTTTCTATTTCTTCCTGGTTCAGTTTTGGAAAGTTGTAGTTTTCTAAGAATTTGTCCATTTCTTCCACGTTGCCCATTTTATTGGCATATAATTGCTGATGGTAGTCTCTTATGATCCTTTGTATGTCTGTGTTGTCTGTTGTGATCTCTCCATTTTCATTTCTAATTTTATTGATTTGATTTTTCTCTCTTTGTTTCTTGATGAGTCTGGCTAATGGTTTGTCAATTTTATTTATCCTTTCAAAGAACCAGATTTTTGCTTTGTTGATTTTTGCTATGGTCTCTTTTGTTTCTTTTGCATTTATTTCTGCCCTAATTTTTAAGATTTCTTTCCT
The DNA here is from genome assembly GCA_006410635.1 of Cephalophus harveyi. NCBI lineage: Eukaryota > Metazoa > Chordata > Mammalia > Artiodactyla > Bovidae > Cephalophus > Cephalophus harveyi. The sequence continues at coordinate 56,786 of SJYT01034395.1, forward strand.
TCTACTAACTCTGGAGTTCTCCATTTCTTCCTTTTCTAGTTGCTTTAGGTGTAGAGTTAGGTTATTTATTTGACTTTTTTCTTGCCTCTTGAGGCATGCCTGTATTGCTATGAACTTTCCCCTTAGCACTGCTTTTATAGTGTCCCAAGGTTTTGGTTTGTTGTGTTTTCAATTTCATTCATTTCTATACATATTTTCTTCTGAATAACCAATAAATCACAGAAGAAATCAAAAAATGAAAATGCTCAACGTTTTTAAAACAGCAGGTTGATCTATCACAGTCTGATCTGTTTGTCTAACTGATATTGCTGATGGGGAAGGTAAGTCACATGAAGATACAGCGCTTGTATTTGCAAATATCTGGCTGGTATTAAGCTTTTGTATGAAAGGCACACCTAAACTTGTGGGGGTTTAAAATGCCCTCTTTCCACTTATTTCTGGAAGAAAATCAGAGTTATGATCATCTTTGTGGTCCCTTCCTTTACATAATTCTTGTTATCTCGAACTAATAAAAATATTGGAGACATATTGTTAATCCCAATTCTTCTTTGCATTCTCACTAAAAGTTGGGGATGGCTTGCTTTGAATTTTGATTTATAGTATGTCTGTAACTAAAAGCAAAGGATTAAATTATTTAGTTTTTTATAAACCAAGGTAAAACTGAAAATCAAAGCTAAGCTATAAAAATGTATTCCTTTAGTGATACCAATTAAATGGCATCAAATAAAACACCTCCATTAGTAGTTTTAACAGATAACATGTTAGAAACAATTATGCTCGTCAACTAAAAATATGTTGCATGTATATACAGTAAATACTACTTTAAGTAGCTTCAGGGCTTGTATTCGGTTTCACGTTACTAGGAAATTTTTTTTAAACGTCCAATATTTTAAACTCCAGCTGTTCTCAACTTCAAAAAATAAAAGTTTTTCAAAAAAATTTCTATCTCATTTTTAAATTCCGTTTTAGTTACATATATGAACTTGCTTTCTAGGTCACATGATTTAATCTTACATATTGCCAATAAGTGAGATTTTTGGAATACCTTGCTCAAGAGAGATTTTTTTCCTTCCAGAAAGTCAGGTAGTGAAGCAGATCTTTGAAAAGTTTGTCGCTCTTCACTAAAGCCATAAGGGTTAAGATGTCAAACTAAACTTTTCATACTATTGGTTTCAAATATTCTGAAAGGCTCCTTGCTTTCCAAGACCTCTTTCTTAAGAAGTTCTTCAGTGATCACTATCCATATGCCACTCTCATCCCATCAAATACATTCAAGCTGATAATTTGCAACTCTATTCCAAACTTCTGGGGGAAATGTGAAAGAAAGAAAACCATTCAGCTCATCTGTTTCAGAGATAGAATATGTGTAGTGTGGCCTTTTGATCACAAGATCCTCAGACAAATCCTGAAAAGTATATTCTTCAATCATAGATGTCAAAACCGACTCCCCAGTAAGTGTATAATCATACAAAGAAGATCTAATGGAGGTTTCTGAACCAGTTGATTCAGTCTTAGGAGGCCTGCCTTGAATTTCTGAAGAAATATGTGCCATCTCAGAGAAATCTTTCTTCAGATACTTTTCTCATTTGTCTGATTTTACACACTGAATCTTCAAACACGGCTTGGCTGGCCTACAGAGAGATACTCTCTAGACCATCACAGTGGTTCTCAGTCAAAAAGCTGTGACATCACTAAGTCACTGGTCTTCAAGCAATTGAAGGGTAACTGTTACATCACAAAGTCACTGGTCTCCTAGGAACTGAAGGGACATGTTCAACCAGGGTTTACTTCAGAATCAACTTAAAATACAGACTGCTTACAGAAATAGTAACCAGAGCCATGAAGCCTGCAAAACCTCATTCCTAAAGAGTTTTTACATGGAAATATCACATCAATAAATCTACTTGATATCTGAAATAAAAGGTATTGATCACCTTCTATACACACATTCTTAATATCCATTACTGTTACCCAAGCAAACTTGGGTCTACTCGCTGCTGTGCAGTAAAACCAATAAACTGACTGTGGGTTTCAGTGAAAGCCCACGTTTATTATAGGACGAGGCAAGGTGTCCTAGTAGTCTTTGGTGCTTCAAAGACCCAAATCCCCAAATACTATCAGGGGAAGGATTTTAATGACTGATCACACACCACGGTTTCAGGGCATTCTATTAATGGCCTGTTACTGAGGATATTGGGAGTCTGTATCACCCACCATCTGGTTCCAACTACTCTGTAGTCTATATGCATGCATTTCAGGCTGGTTGGGGCTTTAGCATCTCTAAAACTGTTCACAGGATATTGCTCAGAATGTTATCGATGGGCCCTGAGGAGGAACTAAAGACTTGTGACTTTGCTTAATGGATAAATCATTACTATTCTCTATCACTTGACTATTTCCCTTTGTTTCTGTTTGTTTGTTTGTTTTTTCCTAGCTCATATGATCAAAATTACTCCTGGAACACGGGGAGGTCAACAGGCTTCCAGCTCTTGAAGTGTTTGAATCAGCAACAATTTTGGCTATTTCCTGATGATATGGAGCATGGAGTTGGAAATAATTCTGAGAGCTAAGGTTGGTATCAATATTTTCTCTTATGGAAACATATCTGTCTATTTTATATAGATATTTGTATATCTATATACATAAATATCTATGCATATAAATATGTATATATATATTTCTATATCTATTTTTTTCATTAAACCTGGATAAATTTTTGAAAATTGGTAGATATTTATTAGAAGGAGAAAGGGGAGTGATATAAAGAGCCCTCAAATTTACATGCATCCAAGAAAACATATTTTGAAATATTTCCACTTACAAATATTGAATAATTGAGTAGACTTTTGAAGCATTCTAAATTGGGTTTTCATTTTTTCCATGCTGCTATACTTAACAGGAATTAGAAGCCATTGTACTTGTTTTATATGTGCACACATACAAACATATGTTTGTGGATATGCCAAAATAAAATTTTAGGCAACTTTATTTAGGTGGCCAAACACTTTGCTTGCTCCCAAGATCTTAAATGAACTGTTTGTGAAGCCCAACATTGCTTAATAAATTACTGGCTGAATACTTAAGATCCTGTTGCTGAAAGGCTCACCTTTAATCTAGCTCATCTTCCACTATTCTTTCTGTAAGAAGAGATGGGGTTCATACATATGAGGACACCTTGAGGCCATAAAAGTGCAACTCTCATTTACTTAGAGATATTGTTGAAGAAAGCTCTTGCTTTCCCCACGTTGGATACCATTTTAAACATTCAAGTCTGTAGTCACATAAGAACAAGTCACAACCACATGCACAATGGTCAACTAGCTGGTTTTGGGATAACAGCTACCCACTTAATGCGTAGAATAGATGCCCATTGCACTGTGCATAGATCATAGACAGGCTCTTCTGCCTAGATGGACATTGAATTTGTATGATCTGTACATAAAAATCACTTCTCCATAATTCATTATGTAAAGTTTTCTTTCATCACTTTCAACTTCTGGTACCAAATATTTCAAAATAAATCATTAATAAACAAAATTTCTCTAGCTTCATGCCACAGGGCTTCAGGTTCCTGTCTCCGTCCACATCATTTATCTTGTACCTTGTCCTCCTTTGTATTTTTGTAGTAACCACATTAGAGAAAATCTAACTAGATAACATGAACAGGAAAATATATATTATATTAATGGAAAACTGTATTATATGCTGTATATTTTGAAATATTTTACCCAGTTGTCACAGAAGTATGGCACAAATTCTCCAGCAGGAAACTTAAAACCAGTAGTATAATATATAATGAGTAACTATCATCTTAGAATATTCTCAGAATACAATTTCTGATCCAAAACAGTGAGGGAAAACAAAGGTACAAGAACACAATAATTCTCAGTGTTCACAGGAAATCATAGGGTAAAGAGTACATTTGATTTCTCTGCTGCTGCTGCTGCTATTAAGTTGCTTCAGTTGTGTCCGACTCTGTGTGACCCCAGAGATGGCAGCCCACCAGGCTCACCAGTCTCTGGGATTCTCCAGGCAAGAACACTGGAGTGGTTTTTCATTTCCTTCTCAGTATTACACAAAGTAAGACCATGATATCTGGTCCCAATTTTATGGGAAATGGAAGTGGAAAAGACAGAAGCAGTAACAGATTACCTCCCTTGGCTCAAAATCCACTGTAGATGGTGATGGCAGCTATAAAATTAGAAGGCAATTGTTTCCGGGAAGAAAAGCTCTCACAAATTTAGAGAGCATGTTAAAAAGTGAAGACATGACTTGACCAATGGAGGCACTTTGAGTCATATCTATGGTCTTTCCAGTAGATATGTACAGATGTGAGTACACCAAACTGCTCTGCTAGGGATGGCTTGTGAGTGTACATTGCATTGCAGAGAGATCAAGCCAGTCAAACATAAAGGAAATAAACTCTGAAGAAGTATTAGAATCACTGATGCTGAAGATGAGTCCCCAAAGCTTTGACCACCTGAGCAAAGAACTGACTCACTAGAAAAGACCCTGATTCTTAGGAAACAATGAAATCAGGAGGAGGCATGGGTGAGAAAGAAGGAGAAGGTTGTATAGCTTCACCCATTCAATAGATATGATTTCAGCAAACCCCGGGTGATGGAGAGGGACATACAGGCCTTGTGTGCTGCAGTCCAAGGGGTCACAGAGACTCAGATATGACTTTGTGACTAAACAACAACAACAAGATTTCAGTTAGTAAAATGGATCTTCCAGGATCGTGGTGGGGTCTCATAATGATAGAGAAAAGGAGGCACAGTCCACTTTCTCCCTCACAAATCTATCAAAGGATCATCTGCACATGGAACAGCTTGCAGAAATCAATTTAAATGATATCATGGGCCCTAGAAACCGAGAAAGGAAACTCCATCTCTTAAAAAGGAGGTAAGACACAATAAGAGATGTCAGGGAAGAAAAGCTTTTAGAGATCAAGACCCACCTTGGAGAGGGAATCATAAAGGAGGAAAATTAATGCAAGATAGGAAACCCTCTCTCATAGGTTTCACTGGGGGGGGTGGGGAACAGAATGAGGGGAAAAAGAACAAAAACACAAATTATGTCAATACATGCAATTACGAGCTGAGAAGTGTCTCAGATGCTTCTGTCCACTGTCATACAGGAGGCCTGGGAGGGAGGCCTGTGATGTATCAAACACACTATGTTTAGAACCAGGATTTAGTGTCCTGAGGACAATCTGATGGAGCTAAGGTGACATAGAAACATAAATGATGGGAACACTGGAGACAGTCATTTTAGAAAGGACCTTTCCTACAAGAAGGCTCTAAGGCCACATAGTGAACCATGGAACACTCACAGAACAGAAGACTGTGCACTAGAAAATACCAAAGGAGACCAAGCCATCTTCCATTTAAGACCCTTTCCTACACGGAGGTAGAAAGGGATGTGTATGACTGCCAGAGGCAGAAGGAAATAGGTTACTGGTATCTTGGTCCCAGAGACATCCCATACCAAGTCTAAGCTGGTTGGCAGTTGCTATTGATGAATTCCTGTGTTCATGGACAGTTCACATGGGCCAGGATCATGACAACCTGGGGGTCTGTTACCATGAAGGGAGACATGGCACACCTGAGACTGTGCTGTCTGGCACAGGTAACAAACTGTGTAGTTGAGATCGGAGAGCTGCATAAGAAGCATGGCCCACCTGGGACTGTGCCTTGCCTTCCAACCCGCCACTTGAGATTTTGGATTGTGAAGAGCAAAAAACATATAGCCAATTGTGGTCAGTGTCCTTGCCAAGCACCTAAGTACCTGACTGGCTGGGAAGTGCATGAAACACAGGGCCAACTTGGGAAAGTGCCCTCATGTATCAACCAGGAGGCTGAGCAGTGTGGACCCAGGAAGAACATGCCATGTTTGTCACTAGCAAGCCCAGTGTGATCAATCCACCCCAAGTGCCCCCACATATCCCAGAGGTATTTGTTTTCAGTGTCCCACTTCACCGCCAAAACACTGAACAAGTGAAGTTGAATAAGAGGCTACTACACCCTCATTTCATGTTGAAAAGCAGATATGGAGAGGCTTTCAAATAACAGAAGGAAATATAAACAAAGAAGCATAAACGAACCCAGAAGCGACAGGTTCAACAGAATATGTCTTCAATTAATATGAAGACTGTTCAATCGAGGGACAATAGTAGAATCTGATAACAAGTACAAGCTTCAACTAGGGACTATCCAGCACTGTACTCAGAGAAGGTGATGGCATCCCACTCCAGTACTCTTGCCTGGAAAATCCCATGGATGGAGGAGCCTGGTAGGCTCCAGTCCATGGGGTCGTGAAGAGTTGGACAAGACTGAGCGACCTCACTTTCACTTTTCACTATTCACTTTCATGCATTGGAGAAGGAAATGGCAACCCACTCCAGTGTTCTTGACTGGAGAATCCCAGGGACGGCGGAGCCTGGTGGGCTGCCATCTATGTGGTTGCATAGACTTCAACATGACTGAAGCGACTTAGCAGCAACACTGTACTGACACCAAGAAGCAAACTTTTTTTTTTTAATCTGAAGTTTATTTCTATATAATTTTTTTTAACTTTTAACAATGTTAGTCCTTTTTAATACCCTGAACTTTTATTTCTATAACTATTATTAGCTTTCAAACAAAAACACATACATCTATTTTTTAAACACTTTTATATATATATATAAGAATGAATTTGGCCTTCGTTTTCTTACCTTTTTTTTTTTTTTGCAATTTTTAAATGAGTCTAATTTTCATTCCTTGTTCTTAATTTTTGCTTTGCAAAAATTGTTATCAATGTTGTAACTTTAGGAGGACAATCTTTAGGATCTGATTTCACTTATGAGGGCATCAGATTGCAGACACTCTGAAACCATAATCTCAGAAAACTAGCCAATCTTGTCACATGGACTGCAGCTTTGTCTAACTCAATGATACTAAGTCATGCCATGTGGTGCCACAATGATGGGCGGGTCATAGTGGAGAGGTCTGAGAGAATGTGGTCCATAGAGAAGGGAATGGCAAACCTCTTCAGTATTCTTGCCTTGAGAACTCCATGAACAGAATGAAAAGGCAAAATGATAGGGTACTGAAAGAGAAACTCTCCGGGACAGTTGATGCCCAACATGCTACTGGAGATCAGTGGAGAAATAACTTCAGAAAGAAAAAAAAGGGATAAAGACAAAGCAAAAACAATACCCAGTTTTGGATGTGACTGGTGATAGAGGCAAGGTCTGATGCTGTAAAGAGCAATATTACATAGGAATCTAGAATGTCATGTCCATGATTCAAGGCAAATTGGAAGTGTTCAAACAGGAGATGGTAACAATGAAAGTCAACATTCTAGGTAACAGCGAACTAAAATGGACTGGAAAGGGTGAATTTAACTCAGGTGACCATTGTATCTACTACTGTGGGCAGAAATCCCTTAGAAGAAATGGAGTAGCCATCATAGTCAACAAAATAGTTTTAAATGCAGTACTTGGATGCAATCTCAAAAATGAAAGAATGATCTCTGTTCATTTCCAAAGCAAACCATTCAATATCACACTAATCCAAGCCTTTTCCCCAACCATAAATTCTGAAGAAGCTGAAGTTGAACAATTCTATGAAGACCCACAAGATCTTTTAGAACTAATATCCAAAAAATACATATCCTTTTCTTTACAGGGACTGGAATGCAAAAGCAGGAAGTCAAGAAACATTTAGAGTAACAGGCAAATTTGTTCTTGGCATACTGAATGTAGCAGGGCAAAGGCTAATAGAGTTTTGCCAAGAGAATGCACTGGTCATAGCAAACATCCCCTTCCAACAACAAAACAGAAGACTCTACACATGGACATTGCTAAATGGTCAAGACCGAAATCAGGTTAATTCTATCTTTACAGCCAAAGATGGAGAAACTCTATACAGTCAGCAAAAATAAGACCGGGAGCTGACTGTGGCTCAGATCATGAACTCCTCTTTTTTTTTTTTTTTTTT
>SJYT01034395.1:64872-86732 GCA_006410635.1 Cephalophus harveyi
TTTTGCATTCCAGTCCCCTGAAATGAACAGGCCCTCTTTTTTTTTTTTTTTTTTGCCAAATTCAGACTTAAATTGAAGAAAGTAGGGAAAACTACTAGACCATTCAGGTATGAGCTAAGTCAAATCTCTTATCATTATACAGTGAAATAAAGACTTAAGGGACTAGATCTGATAGATTTAAGGGACTAGGCCTGATAGACAAATTGCCTGATGAACAATGGATGGAGGTTCATGACATTGTAAAGGAGACAGGGACGAAGACCATCCCCTTAGAAATGAAATGCAAAGAAACAAAATGGCTGTCTGTGGAGGCCTTATGAATAGCTGTGGGGGGAAAAAAAAAGAAGAAGAAGGAAAAAGCAAAGAAGAAAAGAAAAATATATGTATCTGAATGCAGAGGTCCAAACTAATTGCAAACAGAGATAAGAAAGCCTTCCTCAGGGATCAATTCAGAGAAATAGAAGAAAACAACAGAATGAGAAAGACTAGAGTTCTCTTCAAGAAAATTGGAGATAGAAAGGGAATATTTCATGCAAAGATGGGTTCAGTAAAGGACAGAAGTGGTAAAAATGGTAAAAATGAAACAGAAACAGAAGCAGAAGAGGTGGCGAGAATACATAGGAAAATTGTATAAAAAAAATGTTTAAATACGCAGATAATCACAATGGTGCAATCACTCACCAAGAGCCAAACATACTGGAATGTGAAATCAAGTAGGACTTAGAAAGCATCACTAGGAATGAAGCTAGTGGACGTGAAAGAATTCTAGTTGAACTATCTCAAATGCTGAAAGATGATACTGTGAAAATGCACAATCACTCACCAAGAGCCAAACATACTGGAATGTGAAATCAAGTAGGACTTAGAAAGCATCACTAGGAATGAAGCTAGTGGACGTGAAAGAATTCTAGTTGAACTATCTCAAATGCTGAGAGATGATACTGTGAAAATGCTGCATTCAATATGCCAGCAAACCTGGCAAACTCAGCAGTGACCACAGGATTGGAAAAGGTCAGTATTTGTTCCAATCTCAAAGAAAGGCAATGACAATGAACACTCAAACTACCACACAATTGCACTTATGAAGTGACTTAGCAGCAGCAGGAGCATATGTTAGTAAGTTCAATTCAGTTCAGTCACTCAGTCGTGTCCGACTCTTTGCGACCCTATGAATCGCAACATGCCAGGCTTCCCTGTCCATCACCATCTCCCGGAGTTCACTCAGACTCACATTCATCAACACCGTGACGCCATCCAGCCATCTCATCCTCTGTCATTCCCTTCTCCTCCTGCCCCCAGATCTTCCAGCATCACAGTCTTTTCCAATGAGTCAACTCTTCGCATGAGATGGCCAAAGTACTGGAGTTTCAGCTTTAACATCATTCCTTCCAAAGAAATCCCAGGGCTGATCTCCTTCAGAATGGACTGGTTGGATCTCCTTGCAGTCCGAGGGACTGGAATTCCATCACCTCCACTAGCTTTGTTCGTGGCCCATTTGACCTCACATTCCAAGATGTCTGGCTCTAGATGAGTGATCACACCAAGAGTCTTCTCCAACACCACAGTTCAAAAGCATCAATTCTTCGGTGCTCTGCCTTCTTCAAAGTCCAACTCTCACATCCATATATGACCACAAGAAACACCATAGCCTTTACTAGACAGACCTTAGTCAGCAATGTAATGTCTCTACTTTTGAATATACTATCTAGGTTGGTCTTAACTTTTCTTCCAAGGAGTAAGCGTCTTTTAATTTCATGGCTGCAGTCACCATCTGCAGTGATTTTGGAGCCCAAATAAATAAAGTCTGACACTGTTTCCACTGTTTCCCCCTCTATTTCCCATGAAGTGATGGGACCAGATGCCATGATCTTCATTTTCTGAATGTTGAGCTTTAAACCAACTTGTTCACTTTCCTCTTTCACTTTCATCAAGAGGCTTTTAGTTCCTCTTCACTTTCTGCCATAAGAGTGGTGTCATCTGCATATCTGAGGTGATTGATATTTCTCCCGGCAATCTTGATTCCAGCTTGTGTTTCTCCAGTCCAGCATTTCTCATGATATACTCTGCATATAAGTTAAATAAGCAGGGTGACAATATACAGCCTTGACGTACTCCTTTTCCTATTTGGAACCAGTCTGTCGTTCCATGGCCAGTTCTAACTGTTGCTTCCTGATCTGCATACAGATTTCTCAAGAGGCAGGTTAGGTGGTCTGGCATTCCCATCTCNTTCTCATGATATACTCTGCATATAAGTTAAATAAGCAGGGTGACAATATACAGCCTTGACGTACTCCTTTTCCTATTTGGAACCAGTCTGTTGTTCCATGTCCAGTTCTAACTGTTGCTTCCTGATCTGCATACAGATTTCTCAAGAGGCAGGTTACACAGTTGATTGTGATCCACACAGTCAAAGGCTTTGGCACAATCAATAAAGCAGATATAGATGTTTTCTGGAACTCTCTTGCTTTTTCCATGATCCAGCGGATGTTGGCAATTTGATCTCTGGTTCCTCTGCCTTTTCTAAAGCCAGCTTGAACATCAGGGAGTTCACGGTTCACGTATTGCTGAAGCCTGGCTTGGAGAATTTTGAGCATTCCTTTACTAGCATGTGAGATGAGTGCAATTGTGCAGTAGTTTGAGCATTCTTTGGTATTGCCTTTCTTTGGGCTTGGAATGAAAACTGATCTTTTCCAGTCCTGTGGCCATTGCTGAGTTTTCCACATTTGCTGGCATATTGAGTGCAGAACTTTCACAGCATCATCTTTGTATAGCCAGAGGTCTGCAAACTTTTTCATAATGGTTAAATAGCAAATATTTTGTCTTATATGCCACACTTTTTCAGTTACAAATATTAAACTCAGACAAAGTAATATGAAAGCAGTCACAGATGTAATACTTAAATGAATGGGTATGGCTGTGTTACAATGAAATTTTATTTACAAAACAAGCTTCCAATCCATAAGCCATAGTTTCCTGACCCCCACTATATTACTTTACATGCATGCATGCTAAATCGCTTCAGTCATGTCCAGCTGTTTGTGATTCTGTGGACTGTAGCCTGCCAGGCTCCTCTTTCCACGGTATTTCCCAGGCAAGAATACTTGAGTGGGTTTCCATGCCCTCTTCCAGGGGATCTTCCCATCCCAGGGTGTTGACTTGCATCTCTGCAACTCCTGCATTGCAGATAGATTCTTTACCACTGAGCCACTGGGGAAGTCCATGTTACTTTATAAAGCACATTATTTATGTCACCTTAAGTTTTTCATTTCAAAAACCTAGAGGAAGGCAGATTCACTATTCTTATACCCATTTCACTTATAAGGAGAACTGGGGACCTTACAGTGCTAAGTAGTATTTTCAGCAGACAAAAGTGCATCTTAATTATTGATTAAATATGCTACAATAGCCCATAAGTATGAGTAAGGATAAGTGAAGGTCAAAGCACTTCCACAAGCAAGCATGTTTGTGGATCATTTGCTCGTATATAATATCTGAAGTAGTAACGATCCTTTGCTGTAAGTTGTATTACCAAACTTCAAGGTCTATGGAGCAAACTGGTATAAGTAATAAGGCATGGTAAACAGATACAGTGCCCCACCAGTGGGTGCCACATCACTAGAAGGACTCAAACAGAACCTGAACACCCTCTGTTAGGAGAAGTACAGAAGGGATCAAGAATAGGGTATGAGAAAGTTACACAGAATGATGGCTGAGGTTCCTCCTAGAGCTGATATCCAGTTTCCATGGACATGGAATATGACTACATCAACTGCTTCAGAAAGATCATCTGAGATTAAATTAAAAAAAAAAAAAGTTTAGTGGAAGAAAATGATGAGATCACAGTTTAAATAGGGAGAAAAAAACAAGGAACAAAGAGATGACTTAGAAGGAATTTAAACAAAGAAACTGGAATTGGCTTGGTTGAAGACCAACTTAGAGGCATCCAGAACTTCTTGCAGGAAAAGATTTGTAGGGCTATTAACTTTTCTTTTCAGCTAAGAATGAAGAGGGAATGGTCATCAACAACTTGTTAGTTCAGAGGGAACTTAGAGGTTATCTGCCATCTTAAAAAATTTGTTTTGAATAGTGGCTAGAGTTTCAGGAAGGATAAGTGATTCAACGGAGGGCAACTGGGGAGTTAATAGAGGAAAAGAGGAAATAGGCTCCCAATCTACCCTGACACTCTTCAAAGCCCTTTGCTCTTCTATTTGTCTAGTTGCCTACCACCTCATTTCAGACCCTCCACAATCATACAAAAATTGCAGTTTTTCTTGTTTTACAGGTGGGGGAAAGCTAAGAAAGTCAAGTGGTTCAGTAGATAAAGAGTAGAACTAGAATTCAAATTCCAGTTTCTCAATTTCTAATCAAATCCTGTCTGTCCTCCTAAGCTCTTTCTCGTGCCTAGAACTAAGCTGGTTGCCTGACACTACTTATTACAAATATTTCTGAAAGCTCAGTAAAATATTTAAACTTGGACTCATTTATAAATGTCACCATAAACATCCTGACTTGAGAGAAAATCTTAGCTCCTATATATAGAACTGACAAACAGTGAAGGAAAAGGAGAAACTCAGTGGTTCCATGCCCTTGGAAGATGCTTTTAAGGTTTCATATGACCAGGAAATCAGATTAGCTACTACAATAGAAGTCTTGGCTTAAATTTCTGGGTAAAAATGAATTATGTATTTTTTAATACTTCACTTGCTTGACTTACATAAAAGTATAATCCAATTGAGGATTCTGATAATTGTAGAAGTGCAGGCAGCAGACGGAGCAAGGAGAAAGAGGGCTGTCCCCTGAATAACCACAAAATTCCTTGCCAGGCTATACTTCTGGATTCTGTTTCTATGGATCCAGTTAAATATATTTTCAGTCCTGTGGTCTAGTAAATTCAATTCATTTCTAAATGGCTTGTGAAATGAAACAAAATGATGATCCTACAGATGGAAGTGGTCAGAGGCAGAGTAGTGACTATCACCATGGACAGTAATGTTCATGCAGTAAAAATAATTCAATTACCTTTTAACCTTGTAATTTTCAGAAAGGCTTTGAGGTCCCAGAGGATCTGCCCAATATGCTGTTAAACCTGCAAAATCTTCTTTAAATTGATGCCTCAAATGGCCCTCTGATCTTGGCATCAGATGATGGCCAATTATAGTCAGAATAGCATTTTATTTGCAATGTATCCTAAAAATGGTGGATTATAATGCTACCAGAAAGCTTCACTAAGAATGAGGGAGTCATTCTAAAAATATCTAGGAAAGAAACTATATATACTGAAAATTATATATGCCAGACCCTGTGCTAGGTGCCTCACATACTTTTAGTATTTCTCACAACTCTGAAATAGGTATATTCTTTTCTTACAGATAAGGAAAATGAAGCTTAGAAAGGTCTAACAACTTGCCCAAGATACATAACCAAGCAGAGCTTGGTAGCAGAGCTAGGACTAGAACTCCAAAATTTATGTTCTTTCTATCATAGCTCCTAAGCTGCCTATCCCAATCTTAAAATCATATTATTAAATAATTCTGCATTTCTATTCTGCCTTTTAATTCACTAACAACTATCTTGATAGTTTACTGGCTATGACATAGACAGTGACCATTCATTTATTCCACAGTCATATGCTAGATTCATTTGACCCTTGGAAATATTACATAATCTGTACACTTAAAGGAACTCATAGAGAGTGGAAAAGAAAGAGGCACGTGGTACATCATAGATACAGAACATTCCCATCATTGCAGAATTAAATGGCGCTACTATAGATATTTGGCGTTAGGATAGCAGGCTGGATATTCTTATACTCCAGAACTGTCCAAATGGCAGCTGTGGAAGATATAGGGAACTATGTTTCTCAGAGTGACTTTTCCTGTATGGTTATGGGTTAAAGCTGGTCAAAAGAGTAACTTGCACATGATTTAGAAAGTGAAAACAAAGCAGTAGCCATTTGTCTCTGAAGATATTTTTTTAGGCATCAAACACAGAGATTCCCTGCAGGTTTAGCTTGTCCTCCCCCTACCCTGCTCTAAATTTCAGCTCTTTCCTCTTATCTCTGGCTCTGCTGACTAGACAGAGCCACCTGACACAAGATTTTTAGGTGCAGACGCACAGAATCAGTAGCTACACAAAGGTCAGTTTCCAAAGTCCTCTTCATAATTCCCTACTCTGCTGTCTCACTTTGATCCCTTGCTTCTTAAGATTAATGGGTTAGTGATACTTCAACTTTCTGGTCACTTCTCCAGATCCTTCCACAGTTATGAAATGTCTGATTTCTTCCATGAACTCCTATCCCCTCCATACTCATAATGAGTCTGATCCTCACATGGTACCCTGACTGGCACAACAGCTATCCTAAGAAATTATATTTAAGTTGGTACAAATGTAACTGTGGTTTTGGACCCTGAATTTTAAAGCATTATAACTAGGCTCAAACAAAGCTTTATTAATCAAAATAGGAACCATTACAATCAACAGATCATTTTTGTCAACAAGAAATGAGTCAATTTCTAGGCAGGTTGATAAGAAGTCAGGGTTCCCCAAGGAGGAGAGAGGGGCTGGGGTTCTCAAGAAGGAGGAAAGGGCAAACTATTTTTTCTTTACATGCCTTAGTCTTAGCCATATAAAATGCTTTTCTTTTTTTTTTTTTCCCTTTAAGCTAAGAACTGATGATTACACAACAAACAATCAGTTTAAATTTTGGTTTGGTTAGTGGTTTAGTCGCTAAGTCGTGTCCGACTCTTTGTGACCACGTGGACTATAGCTTGCCAGGCTCCTCTGTCCATGTGTTTCTCCAGGCAAGAATACTGGAGTGGGTTGTCATTTCCTTCTCCAGGGGATCTTCCCAAGCCAGGAATTGAACCTGGGTCTCCTGCATTGCAGGCAGATTCTTTACCAACTGAGCTAGGTATTATATAACAACAATGTATCCTGCTTGAGGACAGTTTCTCCTTCCTGAAAGCCTTCTGACATCTTAGAATGTACATTACTGGAGTGGGTCTGGTAGGATCTTTCTATTGTTGAATTCTAAGGCTGTTATCCTAAAATGTAAATTGTGGGAGTGGGTCTGGAAAATTTTCACAAACTTGAGACATTCTTTTGATTTACTGAAATAATTAATTAAAGAGTATATAACTCCCTTGCTAACACTAGCAAGGGAGGCATTCTCTGTCCCCCTTCTAATGTCTCTGTCAGAAACTTTCTCTGTCCCTTTCCTTACTTTAATAAAACTCTGCTACACAAAAGCTCTTGAGGGATCAAGCCTGGTCCCTGGTCACAAAGCTTAATCTTCTTTGGAGATCAAGAATCCAACATCATTCACCATAAGCTATCAGAAATGTTTGTTTATTCCTGTAGTGTAAAAATCTGTGCCATGGGATTTGATGAACTCTTGAAAAGCATTTTCTGTCCCCTACTGGTTGTGGAAACATTCTCCCTGCAAAAAGTTGTCAAGATACTTGAAAAAGTGGTGGTTGGTGAGAGGTCAGGTGATTACAGTGGATGAGGCAAAACTTTGTAGCCCAATTTGTTCAACTTTTATTGTTATAGAGAATAATTGGGCCCTTTCTGTTGACTAATGCTGGCTGCAGGAATTGCACTTTCCAGTGCATCTCATCGATTTGCTAGCATACTTCTCAGATGTAAAGGTTTGGCTGGGAATCAGGAAGTTTTAGTGGATCAGATGGTCAGCCAACCACCAAACAGGGACCATGACCTTTTTTGGTGCAAGTTTGGCTTTGAGAAATGCTTTGGAGTATCTTCTCAGTCCAACCACTTAGCTAGTCATCACTGGTTCTTGTATAAAATCCACCTTTCACCATACAACACTTCAAACTCATGTGTTTTTGTTTTGTTTTAGGTCAGCTCGTGAGGCACTCACTTACCAAGCTTTTTCACCTTTCTGTGCTGTGTTGTACTTAGTCACTCAGTTGTGTCCAACTCTTAGAGACTCTATGGACCAGCAACCACCTCTGTCCATGGGATTTTCCAGGCAAGGATACTGGACTGGGTTGCCATGCCCTCCTGTAGGGAATCTCCCCAGCCCAGGGATCAAACCCAGGTCTCAAGCATTGCAGGCAGATTGTTTACAGTCTGAATAATCAGGGAAGCCCTTTCACCTTTCTAATTTGCTTCAAATGCCAAACAGCTATAGGATGGTCAACCCTGAGTTCTTCGGAAACTTCTTGGGTAGTTGTCAGAGGATCAGCTTCAATGATACTCTCAGTTGGTCATTGTCAATTTCAGATGCCTGGCCACTATGTTTCTCATCTTCAAGACTCTTGTCTCTTTTGCAAAACTTCTTGAACCATCACTGCACTGTATGTTCTTTAGCAGTTTCTGGGCCAAATGCACTACTGATGATGTAAGTTGTCTCTGCTGCTTTATGACCAATTTTTAATTCAAATAAGAAAATCGCTTGAATTTGCTTTGTGTCTAACATAATTTCCATAGTATAAAATAAATATAAAATACAAAGCAAGTAGTAAGTTACTAGTAAAAAGGCATAAAGTGAGAAATGTGCATTAAAATGATATGTAATATAACCACATTTATTAAGAATGTATTCCAATATCAGAAAGAATGGAGCTGGAGGAATCAAGCTTCCTGACTTCAGGTTATACTAAAAAGCTACAGTCTTCAAGACAGTCTGGTACTGGCACAAAAACAGAAATAGAGACCAATGGAACAAGATAGAAAGCCCAGAAATAAACCCACGCACCTATGCATACCTTATTTTTGATGAAAGAGGCAGGAATATACAATGGGGCAAAGACAGCCTATTCAATAAATGATGCTGGGAAAACTAGACACCTATGTGTAAAAGAATGAAATTAGAACACTTTCTAACACCATACACAGAGATAAACTCAAAATAGATTAAAAGCCTAAATGTAAGACCAGAAACTATAAAACTCTTAGAGGAAAACATAGGCAGAACACTTGATGACATAAATCAAAGCAAGATCCTATATGACCCACCCCCTAGAATAATGGAAATGAAAACAAAAATAAACAAGTGGGGCCTAATTAAACTTAAAAGCTTTTTCACACCAAAGGAAACTATAAGCAAGGTGAAAAGAAAACTCTCAGAATGAGAGAAAATAATAGCAAATGAAACAACTGACAAAGGATTAATTTCCAAAATATACTAGTGCATACAACTCAATGACAGAAAAACAAACAACCCAACCAAAAAGTGGGAAAAAGACGTAAACAGACATTTCTCCAAAGAAGACATACAGATGGCTAATAAACACATGAAAAGATGATCAACATCGCTCATTATTAGAGAAATGCTAATCAAAACTACAATGTGATATCACCTCACATTGGTCAGAATGGCCATCATCAAAGTTTGCTGCTGCTGCTGCTGCTGCTGCTACTGCTAAGTCGTTTCAGTCGTGTCCAACTCTGTGTGACTCCAGAGATGGCAGCCCACCAGGCTCCCCTGTCCCTGGGATTCTCCAGGCAAGAACACTGGAGTGGGTTGCCATTTCCTTCTCCAACGCATGAAAGTGAAAAGTGAAAGTGAAGTCGCTCAGTCGTGTCTGACTCCTAGGGACCCCATGGACTGCAGCCTACCAGGCTCCTCCATCCATGGGGTTTTCCAGGAAAGAGTACTGGAGTGGGTTGCCATTGCCTTCACCCCATCAAAGTCTACAAACAATAAATGCTGGAAAGTGTGTGGAGAAAAGGGAATACTCTTGCACTGTTGGTGGGAATGTAAACTGATACAGCCACTATGGAAGATGGTATGGAGATTCCTTAAAATACTAGGAATAAAACCACCATATGACCCAGCAATCCCGCTCCTAGGGATATACCCTGCTGCTGCTGCTGCTGCTAAGTCGCTTCAGTCGTGTCCGACTCTGTGCGACCCCATAGACGACAGCCCAACAGGCTCCCCCGTCCCTGGGATTCTCCAGGCAAGAACACTGGAGTGGGTTGCCATTTCCTTCTCCATTGTGTGAAAGCGAAAAGTGAAAGTGAAGTCGCTCAGTCGCGACCGACTCCTAGCGACCCCATGGACTGCAGCCCACCAGGCTTCTCCATCCATGGGATTTTCTAGGCAAGAGTACTGGAGTGGCTTGCTATTGCCTTCTCCGGGATATACCCTGAGGAAACCAAAATTGAAAGAGACACATGTATCCCATTGATCACCACCGCACTATTTACAATACCTAGAACATGGAAGCAACCTAGACGTCCATTGACAGATGAATGGATAAAGAAGTTGTGGTATATATACACAATGGAATATTGCTCAGCCATAAAAAAGGAACGCATTTGAGTCAGTTCTAATGAGGTGGATGAACCTAGAAACTATTATACAGAATGAAGTGAGTCACAAAGAGAAAGATAAATATGGTATGCTAACGCATATATACAGAATATAGAAAAATGGTACTGAAGGATTTATTTACAGGGCAACCATGGAGATACAGACATAGAGAATATACTTATGGACATGGGGAGAGGGGAAGAGAGGGTAAGATGTATGGAGAGAGTAACATGGAAACTTACATTACCATACGTAAAATAAATAGCCAATGAAAATTTGCTGTATGGCTCACGAAACTCAAACAGGGGCTCTGTATCAACCTAGAGAGGTGGGATGGGGAGGAAGATGGGAGAGAGTTTCAAAAGGGAGGCGATATATGTATACCTGTGGCTGATTCATGTTTTTACAGAAAACAGCAAAATTCTGTAAAGCAATTATTCTTCAATAAAAAATAAACTAATCTTTTAAAGAAGAATGTATTCCAATATCAAATAGCAAAGTTCAACAATACAAAACCACAATTACTTTTGCACCAATGAAATAGCGAAGGACTCACCAGCACTAGCTCTGTTCTGAGAGTCAGAAAGCCTCAGAAGTGTTGTATTGCTAAAAGAATATAGACTTTAGAGTCAAACAGACAAACATTCAAATCCTGACACTGCCACTTACTAAATGTTTGCAACCTAAGCAAATCATTTTATCACAGTTTCCTCCTGTCTATTGATATAAAGAAGATAACACCATTACCTCAAGGAGTCAATGAGAGAATGAAGCAATAAAATGAATGGCAAGTACCTGACACAGTGTGTGGCCAAAGTAGGTGCTGTATCAACAGTAATGCTTACTCTATTATGAAGGAGAAGTGGGCAGCAGAGGATGAGATGGTCAGATAGCATTAATAACTCAGTGGACATGAATTTGAGCAAATTCATGTCCTCAAATAGTGGAGGACAGAGGAGCTTGGTGTGCTACAGTCCATGTGGTTGCAAAGAGTTGGACATGACTCAGCAACTAAACAATATGCAGTTGCCAACTGTGTATACACACAGACATACACATAGGTAGAGAAAATAAGTAAAGGAAATTCACAAGCATTTTAAGATAGATCTCTGCGGATAGTAGAATTCTGAGTGATTTACTAATTTTTTATTTTTTTATTTTGGAAAGCAACATCTTTCATGAGGATATGTTATTTTAAAATTATAAACTGATTGAGGTGAAGTCGCTCAGTCGTGTCCGACTCTTTGCGACCCCATGGACTGTAACCTACTAGGCTTCTCCGCCCATGGGATTCTCCAGGCAAGAATACTGGAGTGGATTGCCATTTCCTTCTCCCGGGGATCTTCCCAACCCAGGGATCGAACCCGGGTCTCCCGCATCAGAGGCAGACGCTTTAACCTCTGAGCCACCAGGGAAGCCCAATAGTAAAATACATATTTTGTTTGGGTTCAAAGAAATTGGTATAATATAAAGTTCATCTTTTAAGGAATTGGAAATCAAAACACTGGGCTTAAATTCTAGATCTGGCTGCTGCTGCTAAGTCACTTCAGTCGTGTCCGACTCTGTGCGACCCCTTAGACAGCAGCCCACCAGGCTCCCCCATCCCTGGGATTCTCCAGGCAAGAACACCAGAGTGGGTTGCCATTTCCTTCTCCAATGCATGAAAGTGAAAAGTGAAAGTGAAGTCACTCAGTCGTAACCTACTCTTGGCGACCCCATGGACTGCAGCCTACCAGGCTCCTCCATCCATGGAATTTTCCAGGCAAGAGTACTGGAGTAGGGTGCCATTGCCTTCTCCACATTCTAGCGATGTGACTTCAGACCAGTTTCTCAGTCTGTAAGCATCAATTCTCATCTGTGAAATGAAGATAAAAATATCTAATTCATGTGGTTGTGTTGAGGATTAAATGCAATAATGTAAGCTAATTTCTTATTACAGAACGTGGCACATCATCAGAACTCAATGAATGGTACTGGTGTAGTTAATTGAAGTGGTCAGTTCCGTTCAGTCACTCAGCCATGTCCGACTCTTTGCGACCCTATGAACTGCAGCATGCCAGGCATCCCTGACCATTACAACTCCCAGAGTTCACTCAAATCCATGTGCATTGAGTCGGTGATACCATCCAACCATCTCATCCTCTGTTGTCCCCTTCTCCTCCTGCCCTCAATCTTTCCCAGCATCAGGGTCTTTTCAAATGAGTCAGCTCTTTGCATCAGGTAGCGAAAGTATTGGAGTTTCAGCTTTAACATCAGCCCTTCCAATGAACAGTCAGGACTGGTCTCCTTTAGGATGGACTGGTTGGATCTCCTTGCAGTCCAAGGGACTCTCAAGAGTTTTCTCCAACAGCACAATTCAAAAGCATCAATTCTTCAGCTCTCAGCTTTCTTTATAGTCCAACTCTCACATTCATACATGACCACTGGAAAAACCATAGCCTTAACTAGATGGACCTTTGTTGGCAAAGTAATGTCTCTGCTTTTTAATATGCTGTCTAGGTTGGTCATAACTTTGCTTCCAAGGAGTTAGCGTCTTTTAATTTCATGGTTGCAATCACCATCTGCAGTGATTTTGGGGCACAGAAAAATAAAGTCAGCCACTGTTTCCCCATATATTTGCCATGAAGTGATGGGACCCGATGCTGTGATCTTAGTTTTCTGAATGTTGAGCTTTAAGCCAACTTTTTCACTCTCCTCTTTCACTTTCATCAAGAGGCTCTTTAGTTCTTCTTCACTTTCTGCCATAAGGGTGGTGTCATCTGCATATCTTAGGTTATTGATATTTCTCCCAGCAATCTTGATTCAAGCTTGTGCTTCCTCCAGCCCAGCGTTTCTTATGATGTATTCTGCATGTAAGTTGAATAAGCAGGGTGACAATATACAGCCTAAATGTACTCCTTTTCCTATTTGGAACCAGTCTGTTGTTCCATGTCCAGTTCTAACTGTTGCTGCCTGACCTGCATACACGTTTCTCAAGAGGTAGTAAGGGGTACTATCAGTAGTAATAACAGCAAACATAAACCAACAAATATAACATTAACAACAATTAATAACAATAATAATAATGCTAAAGTAAAATTGAACTTTAGGGAACAGTTAGGCTAATTGTGTCACTTGGTTATGAAATTGAGGTCCAGAGGAGTTGCACCAAGAAATTGAGGTCCAAGATCACACAACTGGATGAAAACAATCTTCTCTGTCCCAATCTTCTGCCTTTACAGCTCAAAAAATTTAGATTACAGAGAATGCCAATTTAGTCCAACTGGTATGTTTAAACACCCTTGATGCTAGATGAGCAAGACAAAGTCTTACTTCTGATAGAATTCATATTCCTCTACAGAGTCACATATATCCATTCCTATTGTGAAAACATTGTCAAGGGCTATTACACAGATATAAAACTTTGCAGTGGGACCACAGAGAAAGGAACTAGTAGTTCTGTTTGTCTTAGGGCAGGGACAGAGAAGGTTCACAGAGGTGACCTCTGAGCCAGGTCTCAAAGGAACAAAAATATTTTGATAGAGAATTAAGACAGAAAAGGGCATGAAATGCATAAAGCCTTGTGTAAATGAAGACCTGAAGACTTGAAGATGCACTGTTATATAGGGAGAAGTTTGTTGTGGATTCTCCAAGGACAAATTCATTATTCAGCTACTCAAAACAATACTTACTGATCACTCCTCTGGGCCAGGCAACATGCTAAACTGATTAGGTGGTATGAGAAGGTCTCTAATTGCCAAGTCAAAGAAGTGGGACTTTATTCTATAGACAATGGAAATAGTTTTTCAAGACAAAAAGGAATAGGATCAAAGTTTCTTCCTTTTTTTAATCTGATTATGTTACTGTTGACTGGACTATTTCCCCTGGGGAGGACCTAGACATTGGAGATCAAAAGTGCCACTAGCATTAAAACAAAAATTTCTCTAAGAGCTACAGCTGAAAATGGAGCAGACCTTTCTGGAGCATTTCATTTTGTGTCTGAAGCTGTGGCAGCAGGAAAGTATCAGCCCCTCCCCATTGATTTTCTAGTGGCAGCAGCAAAACTGCACTTTGAGGAAAGTGACTCTGGGTTGATTAAGATTTGAAAAATGTTGAATTTATGCTATAAATTCTGGCTGAAGCTGAAGAGGCGCTAATGTGATTGGAACTCCTGCAGTAACTGTCAGAGGCAGGAGATCGATCTGAAATTCATGTTCAACAGTCCTACTTTACCCATTGGACCAAGCCCGGCTTTTTTAAGTAGGCAACTTCTTTAAGAAATACAGGAATGCCAGGTCAGCTTGTTCCCACCCCCTCACTGTTGATGCTTCACATTCCAGGCACATCAAACTGATTGATATTTTAATATTTAAATGAAGTGTAAACACTCACCTCAACCTTCAAAGAAAGAAAAAAAAGCTGAAAATGTATTAAAAGTTTCTTAAATTGAGAATTTCCATGGCAAAGATATATTTGGTACACAGAATTTACTATATGTCAGCCTAACCTTCTCTCTGCTCCAACATTGCTTAAAATTCACTAGGTATTACATTTTGTTTCAGCAATAGTTTGCCTCTGCAGGGATGATGGGCTGAGTCAATGAACATCTTCATTTATATCTGCAAACTCTGCTTTTCAATTCCCGGATGATCCTCAACCCACAGTACAGAAATCAGGTGTTTATTGTCATTCTGGTCTCTCAGCCTAATGCTTTGCTTCAGAAAGAATGAAACTTCCCAAATCCTAAAACAAAAGCTAAGTCAAACCATCAGTCTTGACTGGTTTTCAAGTAGCTAGGGCCCCTGTTCTAGAAAGACACATGGGGAAAAAAATGTCAGGTACAACTCACCCCGTATGCCAAGCTACAATAGAGAAACATTTGCTATTATAAAGGTACTGTTTGGTATGATCCTGAACTATCTCCCTTGGGGGAAAAAAAGACATTTGTTTTCACATATTTGCACTGAAATATGCATACACATTGGAGAAGGAAATGGCAGCCCACTCCAGTGTTCTTGCCTGGAGAATCCCAGGGACAGAGGAGCCTGGTGGGCTGCCATCTATGGGGTCGCACAGAGTCGGACACGACAGAAGCGACTTAGCAGCAGCAGCAGCAGCATGCATACACATTAAGAAGTCATTCAGATGAAATAAGCACATATGTGCCCAGTTCTGGGTTAAGTATGACATTTAACATGCTCTTATGATACCCTGGGCTACCCAGTCAGAGCACTTATATATTGTAATGTAATTGTTTAGGTACAGATATCATCTCGAAGAGAAAAGGACTGGTCTCTTTTTTTAATAATCATATTGCCAGTTATGGGTTAATAATTGGAACATGTTAGATATTCAGTTATTCAATAACTATTGAATGAATGAAAGATTGCCTGAATAAAATTGAGAGAAGTACAAGGAGAATGGGAATGAAGAAAAGAGAAAGAAGGAAGAAAGGAGCACAGAAAGAAGGAGTATGGAACGTGTCTTGGAAGTGATGTTAAAATTATACTAAACCAGTCCATTCTAAAGGTCCCCTGGTGGCTCAGATGGTAAAGCATCTGTATATCAATGTGGGAGACCTGGGTTCGATTCCTGGGTTGGAAAGATTCCCTGGAGAAGGAAATGGCATCCCACTTCAGTACTCTTGCCTAGAAAATCCTATGAATGGAGGAGCCTGGTGCAGGCTACTGTCCATGGGGTCACAAAGAGTTGGACATGACTGAGTGACTTCACTTCACTTCAGTCCATTCTAAAGGAGATCAGTCCTGGATGTTCTTTGGAAGGACTGATGCTAAAGCTGAAACTGCAATACTATGGCCACCTCATGCGAAGAGTTGACTCATTGGAAAAGACTCTGATGCTGTGAGGGATTGGGGGCAGGAGGAGAAGGGGACGACAGAGGATGAGATGGCTGGATGGCATCACCGACTCAATGGACATGAGTTTGGGTGAACTCTGGGAGTTGGTGATGGACAGGGAGGCCTGGCGTGCTGCAATTCATGGGGTCTCAAAGAGCTGGACATGACTGAGCGACTGAACTGAACTGATTATTAGATAGTTATTAATAGATAATGTGATCAATCTATCTGGGCTTCCCAGGTGGCACTAGTGGTTAAGAACCTGTCTGCCAGTGCAGGAGATGTAAGAGATGTGGGTTCAATCCTTGGCTTGGGAAGATCTATCTGCCTACACATATGTATCAGTGTTCCTCTCTAAAACATAATCTCATAAAACAGAGCATCCTCTCTACTCCTTTGACTACAAAAGGATTAATAGGAAGACACTCTGTTCTCCATCTAGTCAAGACTTGGGGATCCAGAGACTACATTAACCAGATTATCCATTGACTAGATAACTAAACAGCTGTTCTGCTGCACCAGAACAACTTTTGATGAAATATAGATCTTCCATAAGAGTCTTCACCCATGTTCCTCTATCTTTCAGAGACTTAACTCCAAGAAAACAATACAGAACATTGGTAGCCCAAAGTATTGTGAAATGCATTTTCACCACATGTCCGATACCAGAAACAAAGAACCATGCAAACAGAAATAATGTGATTGTTCTGTGTAATACACACTGTATATCCATGTACCAGAAAATAAAGAAACTAAGGTAAGGGTGTAGTGTGCATAAATGTGTATGTGTGTAAGTTTGACAAGTAGTGGGAGAAGTAAAATAATCTGAGTGCACCATAAATAGCCACCCTAAAAAAAGAAGATTCTTCTAACATGGGAATTAAAGTGAAAATTGTGCAACATTATTTTTTATAGCAAAAAAAGGAAAAAAAAAACATATTTTCAACTTATTAGATAGTAATACATTTATATGTTTGAGTATTGTGTACTCTGAGAATATTTAAGTATAAAAATGCTCAAGATATAATATTGTGTGAATAGAGCAGAATGTAAAACTATATTGCAAAATGTTAAATCCTTTCATGTAAATTACTTTCTGTTCTCTCTCTCTCCATCTCTCCATTATTAGCAAACTAAAGATTTGAGTTTACTTCTTATGGAAAGAAGTCTCAGCTATTTCATCTTTCTGTGCAGCTCTTGGGACAAGGTCAGTTCAGTTTAGGGTTTCATTAAATAGTTGTTGCATGAATGAGAGAATGAGTAAACACAGGCATGCTCTAGGCCTCTTGACAGGAAGCGCTCATTATGCAACGGCTGCTGCCAAATATTACACCCCACTGAGAAATGGGTCTTTACTGGGGCTAGTAGTGTTCCATCTGCCCAAGAAATCATAGCTAGGCCAGAGGATAAAAACAATAGAAATGTGTATGCATGTATCTTTACGTCGTGTGGGAGACACAGGTGTTCTTTCCCATTATTGTTCTCCCCAGACCATTAGATAGGAGATACCCACAGAAGTCAGACCTCTGGTTACTTGAAAGACCCTTCTTTACTGTGTCAGGGCATTCCCTCATTACAAAACAACTCATGATAATGCAACTACCCCAGCTTTCAACAATACATTGGTAGAACTGGTAATACAAAATTGGGTCAAGAGTATTTAGATCAAAAGCTACTAGGTTAAGGTGACCAGTTGGTCAAAAATGAACGATGCCAAGCACATTATTCTCTTGTAAATTTATTTTACTTTAACTTCTCCCTTTTCTATGAATATTTAAATTTGCTAATGTCGCTCCAATTTCAAGGGCTTCCCTGGTGGCTCAGATGGTAAAAGAATCTGGGTGTAATGAGGGATACAAGGGTTTGATCTCTGGGTCAGTAAGATCGCCTGGAGAACCGAATGGCAACCCACTCCAGTATTCTTGCCTGAAGAATTCCATGGACAGAGGAGCCTGGTAGGCTACAGACCACGGCATCAAAAAGAGTCGGACACAACTGAGCAACTAACACTTCAATTTAAAAATTTGCTTTCCTTAACTCCCCATATTTCTCAAGCCAACACACTACCTCTCCCAATCTCTTTAAAAAGTTCATCCACCCATCTTTTCACACACATGTTTAATAAATTTATTTAAAGGCTTCCTATATGCCAAAAATTGAGCTAAGTGCAGGATAAAATGAAGAGACTATGAAGGATTCTGCTCTCATGGAATTCTCTGTTGAAGGGAATACAAACAAAAATAGACAAGAAAAGAGAAAATATCAAAGAGCTACAGATATTATGCAGATATAAAATTGTAGAAAGTTCTGGGTAGTTAGATTGTGTGATTGAAACTCATCACTTAAGAGGTGACTTTTAAGATGAAATTTGAATAAAGGAACCAGATAAGTAAAGATGGAGGGAAAGTGTATCCTAGGCACTGAGAACAACTGGTACAAAAATCTAAGGTAGACACAAACACAAATTATTTGAGGAATAAATATGTGTGGCTAGAGCATCTTGGACATGAACAGAGTGGTACCAAATGAGGTTGGAGGAACAGGCAGAAGCTTGAATACACAGAGATGTGTAAGCCAGAGTATGATGTTTGGAATTTATTATGAGTACAACTGAAAGTCACTAAAAGGTTTTAAACAGGGGAATAACAGGATCTGACTTACATTTTCAGCAGATTACTGTAAAAGTAGGCAGATGAAATGAGAAGTATTGCCATAATCTAAGGAGAAGGTGATGGCACCCCACTCCAGTACTCTTGCCTGGAAAATCCCATGGACGGAGGAGCCTGGTAGGCTGCAGTCCATGGGGTTGCTAGGAGTTGGACACGACTGAGAGACTTCACTTTCACTTTTCACTTTCATGCATTGGAGAAGGAAATGGCAACCCACTCCAGTGTTCTTGCTTGGAGAATCCCAGGGACAGGGGAGCCAGGTGGGCTGCCACCTATGGGGTCGCACAGAGTCAGACACGACTGAGCAACTTAGCAGCAGCAGCAGCCATAATCTAAGTAAACAATTACAGTGGTTTAGACTAGGTTATAGTAGTGACAAAGGAAAGAAATAGATGAAATGGGATATGCTTTGAGGCTAGATCCAATTGACTTACTGTTGGATTGGATATGAAGGGTAGGATTACAAAAAGAGTAATCAGTGAAGATGACTTCCAGATTATTTCCAAATAGAGTATAAGTTAACTTCTTAAAGAATGTATTCACAATCTCTACTTCCTTCAGTTCAGTTCAATTCAGTCACTCAGTTTTGTCCAGCTCTTTGTGACCCCATGAATTGCAGCACGCCAGGCCTCCCTGTCCATCACCAGCTCCCGGAGTTCACTCAAACTCATGTCCATCGAGTCGGTGATGCCATCCAGCCATCTCATCCTCTGTCGTCCCCTTTTCCTCCTGCCCCCAATCCCTCCCAGCATCAGAGTCTTTTCCAGTGAGTCAACTCTTCGCATGAGGTGGCCAAAGTACTGGAGTTTCAGCTTAAGCATCATTCCCTCCAAAGAACACCCAGGACTGATCTCCTTCAGAATGGACTGGTTGGATCTCCTTGCAGTCCAAGGGACTCTCAAGAATCTTCTCCAATGCCACAGTTCAAAAGCATCAATTCTTCAGCACTCAGCTTTCTTCACAGTCCAACTCTCACATCCATACATGACTACTGGAAAAACCATAGCACTGGAACTCTCTTGCCTTTTCCATGATCCAGCAGATGTTGGCAATTTGATCTCTGGTTCCTCTGTCTTTTCTAAAACCAACTTGAATATAGTTCCCCCTTATTCTTCCACCCATTGCATTATGGTTTGCTCTCAAAGAACAGCTCCTCTTAAACTGCTTTCCTGATTTTGTTATTGACCATCTGGTGATGTCCATGTATAGAGTCATCTCTTGTGTTGTTGAAAAATGGTGTTTGCTAGGACCAGTGTATTCTCTTGGCAAAACTGTTAGCTTATGCCCTGCTTCATTTTGTACTCCAAGGCCAAACTTCTCTGTTACTACAGGTATCTCTTGACTTTCTATCTGGGCATTCCAGTCCTCTAAGATGAAAAGGACATCTTGTTTTTGGTGTTAATTCTAGAACATCTTGTAGGTCTCCATAGAATCATTCAACCTCAGCTTCTCCGGTATTAGTGACTGGGGCACAGACTTGGATTACTGTGATGTTGAAAGGTTTCCCTTGGAAACAGAGATCATTCTGTCATTCTTGAGAGTGCATCCAAGTACTGCATTTTGGACTCTTCTGCTGACTATGAGGGCTACTCCATTTCTTCTAAGGGATTCTTGCCCACAGTAGTAGATAGAATAGGAATATGTTAAATACTTGTAAATTTAAATCTCCAAAGCAGATTCTTCCTCTGAGTTTCAGGTAGTATGTTCACCTGCCCATGGAAAACACCCCACGGTTGTCTTAGATCTTTTTAACACAGTATGTCCCAAATGCTTCCAAATAAGAAAGCCTGCTCTTCCTCTTTTGTTCCTTTCCTCAGTAAACAGTATAACTCTACATTTATTAATTGAAGTAAAAATTCTTACAGAATCTTTTACTCCTTCCTGTTTCTTATACCTATGTTTACTTATAAAATATTTTATCATATCTTGAAATATATTTTAAAATCTGTCCATTTATTTCCATCACCACTAATTTAAGTGATCATCTTTTATGGCCATGGTTACTTTTAAGAGCCTCCTAACACACCCTCCAGCCTCAGATTTCTCCCCATGCAATCCACTTTCCACACTGCAGACAGAATTCTACTTTTAAAAACAAAAACTTGATTCATTATATTCACTCAAGTAAAATTCATCAAAGGCTTCCCATTGCTATGAAAATATAGCCAGGTTCCTTAACATAGGCTTCAAAGCTCTGCTTGATTTAACCTCTGTTTACCTTTCTACTCCCCCTACTTCCTATTGTCATTTCCCAGCTCCTGGGTCTCTCCCCTAACTCCTCCCATTTATATGGCTAAATTCTTTTTATTCTTCAAATCTAAACTTAAAAAATAATTTCGTGCTTTACCATCTCCATGCCTGATTCAGTACTCTCATATGTGATTCCATAGCCCTCTTATTATGGACTGAGTACTTGTGCTCCTATACCTCCTCCAGGGCTTCCCTGGTGGCTCAGTGAGTAAAGAATCCACCTGCAATGCAGGAGACCCCAGTTTGATTCTGGGGTCTGGAAGATCCCCTGGAGAAGGGGTGGGCTACCCACTCCAGTATTTTTGGTGTTCCCTGGTGTTTCAGACGGTAACGAATCTGTCTGCAATACGGGAGACCTGGGTTTGATCCCTGGGTTGGGAAGATCCCCTGGAAGAGGGGATGGCAATCCACTCCAGTATTCTCGCCTGCAGAATCCCTGTGGACAGAGGACCCTGGTGGGTCACAGTTCATTGGGTCACAAACAGTTGGACACAACTGAAAAACTAGGCACACACACACCTCCTCCAATTCATATGTTGAAGTCCTAATTCTCCCAGTGTGGTTATATTTGGAGACAGGTCTCTATTAAGAAATCAAGATTAAATGAAATCATAAGGGCGAGGCCTTGACCAAATAATAATAGTACCCTTATAAGAAGAGACACCAGAGAGCTTGTTCATGTTCCCTTTCCACGTGTGCACACTAGGGTACATAGGAATAAGGTGGCTGGCTGCAAGCGAGGAAAAGAGCCCACACTAGAACCCATATTTTTATCAACTTGATCATGAATGTGTAGCCTCTAAAGTTGTGAAATAATAA